>CH002705.1:76612-99678 GCA_000149265.1 Ciona savignyi
TTTTAAGTTTTGGTTTTTATGACTCAAATTTCTTTAATGCAACTGTTTTCATTCATTGTAGTAATCTATTTAAAAATGCACTATATTCCATTTGTGAGTGTCATATGTTTTCTGTTTAATAATAAGTGTCCGCCAAGAACGGCCACAGGCAGATACATACCCAACTACAGATTGCATAACATACTTTAGAACACCCCTCTTTTCCAACCTTTTTTAAATAAATGCAGTCTGCCAGAAAAGTTTGTATCTCCAAAGAGTTTGTAATAAGTTAAATAACTAAGCAAATACTCAAAAATATTTTGACAACCCAACAGGATATTGTCATTATGAGTTAAATAATTATTTTTAGATTACTTTTTGTTGGTAAATGTTGAGATAATTCTGGTGTTGGTATATCACTGTCCCTCTGTAAATGTCTAAGGTAAGCCTGTTTATGAAGATCTCCAAGATTCAGTTTTAGATGCCTGTTGTTATGCCTTCTGCCTTCTGCCGTCTCTGTCATAACTTTTTCGTAAAACTACCGCTTTCATCCTTCATTCACCGGTAAATACTGCTACACTCATTCTTTAGCCCGACTATTAATCATACTTTCCTGCAAAATTTGCATCGGACCTTTCTTTATAATGTCACATTTGAAATAATTTGGTAACAATTTTATTATATTTTTTCTTAAATAAAAAATATATGATTGTAAAAATGTTTTTGAAGGACACAATCGAGTAGGTACGGGCTATTTTTCATTCAACAACCTTATGATTACATCTTAACTTACTAATTAGTCAAATAATAGTAAAAGGTGATTTTTTCTTTCCGATTAGTTAACTAATTGAGGATTTTTTCTTCTCACAGAAACTTGTGGAAAAAAGAGCAAACTTACCCACTAATGTTCTTTCGTTTCTGGTTGATGTTTTGCTTCAACAGGATTCAGAACTCGAACAAACTTTGTTAAGAACACTGGAATGTTCAGGTTTAAAAGGTTGGGTATATGTTCTTTTGCTCATTATGCCAAAGATATTGATTTGTGTTGTTTGTTTAACAAGTTTAGTGTTTGATTGATAATAGAATCAAGGTAGCTTTCATTCACTTTGCAAAAAATTCAGTAAGAAATATGATGCATATTTTTTGTTACCACACAGTTTTCTGATTATACTAAAATTTGGTAAAGACATGTAGAAAATATGTGTGATTAAATATTTTTTGAGAAAAAAGTGTAACATATTTCAGCAAAGTACATTTCAACATTCTATATTTCCTTGAATATGGCAAAGTATTTTCTATCCCAGCCTCATTGTCCCTCAATGAACGCAACCTATACATCATCGCAAAGTCACATGACATCCTATTCCAGTATTGCGATTTTATTAAGCAGGAGTTTGTGAGTCGCACTATGCCTGTAAACAATGAGCTGAAAAAACTAAAAAATGAAGATTCTCTAAAAAAACAAACAAAACTCAACCGCAATGGAAAGCTCATAAGAGTGGAATTTCAAAAGGTGATGGTATACAAGTTTAAACTTATAGGACCTTTTTTAAAAGCTACTTATAGGCATAGCCTTGATTTAATGGCTGCAGCAACTTACCTATGGCCATATAGTAGTTTACACATGTTTACCACTGGGATGGAAATAAGGGTAGTAATTACACTTAAAGACACAAATAACAAGCAAGCAATGGTTTTGAACGACTACCTTTTAGCTGCCAATCTAATGCACTCACTACCTTTATTATAAAATGAAAACTTCTTGGAATAAAAATCTAAATTATTATTATCCAAGGGCAAAGTTGTCATAACTGGAAAAATGGATCTTGTGACAAATACCAAAGATAAGATGCTGCAGATGGTTAGAGAATGGATGCAGAAAACATCCCACTTTCCTGCCTCCAAATCATTTTGTCAATTTGTGCTTCATGCTTGGCAAGATCCAGCAAAAGAGGATGTACAGATCACTATAACAGATTCAGAAATTAATTTGAGTGGACAGAAGAGTGACGTAGAAAAAGGTTTGTCCATAAAGATAAAAACTATAACTAGAAATTATATACAAACTCTTATTAGGCATCATACTTTCTAATAATTTTTTTTTAAAGAAACAGAGTTAATTTTTAATAAGATACATGAGATATATAGATTTTATCCAATAAAATAATATGTAGTCATGTTTTTTTATTTATTTCTTATTTTCTCTTTTTCACAGCAATCAAAAGGTTGGATCTTCTTCAAAAAAATATAAAAACAAAACAAAAAACTTACAAAAAGCATAAGGTTGATGCGTATTTTGATGACGACCGCACACAGTCTCCTCTGAAAAATGTTATGAAGAATCACCAAGTTGGAATGTCTTGGGAAAAAACAAAAACTGTTCCATCAAGTATGCAAGTGAGTATTGCTTATTGTGCAACTACGACAGTATATTGATTTGCTTCTTTCGGGAAATTTATAAATAATTTGTTTTATTAATTCTGTTTGAATCACATTGTCTTTCTGGGAACTGATGTCTATGAATTGTGTCAAATTATCAGGTGAAAGGTTTTAGGATTGAAACCAGCCTTTTACAAGTCACTTGTACGCCTGGGTAATGGGCTAAATCTATCGATATCTATAGCATAAACCACACACTAATAACCCTAATGTGGCCAATTCTTATGAAACCCTGCATTTACCTGCCTCCGGAAACAAAGAGTAGCCTAGCTAGTTTAAGGGTTAAGGTAAATTTCCATAAAAATAATGTGTAGTTTTCCTATTTCCCTCCTTTTAATTTTGCTGCAAATTTGTTTTTGGTCAATTTAAGATACATTGTAATAGTCTTATTATTTTTAATCTCAAACTTACAGACACCTTCAGCCTGCAGGATTGGTAAAGTAGCAATGGCTGCTATATGTGGTGACATCACAAGGCATCATTGTGACATGATCGTAAACAGTGCACCAGCTAATTATTAATTAAAACATGGTTGGTAATTATCTAACAAATGCAAGAACATATCCTGGGTTCGATTTTAGGCTAGGGTTAAGGAACTGGAAATCCTGAGTTTAAAACTAGGCTAGGGATAAAGAACTGAGGATCTTATGTTCTAATCCATGATAGGGTTAAAAACCAGGGATCCTGGGTTTTTCAAATAGGTCAATCAGATTAGCAACATTTGTATATTTCAGGTGAGCTATCAAAGGCGATAATAAATGTTGGAGGGCAAGCTATCTATGATGAATGCCTCAACAACCCAGTGAGGCAAATGGAAAACTTTAGAGTGACAAGCGGTGGAAACCTCCCTTGCAAATACATCGCTCATTTATTAGTTAATGAAAAACAGTTGAACACTGATGTGCTGTCTATATTAAAAGTTGTTGATGAACTTGGGATGACATCTGTTGCATTCCCTAGTCTTGGTGCAGGTTTGTAGTCTTGGTGATACTTTGAAGGTTTATCTAAAATAAAAGTCCTTGTGCATAGTTCTAATTTCCCTTACATTTCACACACACGTTAAAATACCTTCAGCCAGCAACTGTGAGCAAGAAGTGTGTTACTCAACGACAAAGATATAACCAAATTAACCAACATCACATAGTAATGTTCGGCAGGTCTTAACGGTTAAGTATGTCGCCTTTCAATTAAAAGGTTATAGGTACGAAACTGGTCACTATCTAGTCGGTTGTGTCCCTATCATATACAACACTGCAACATCTCCGGTAACCCGTGGGCGCGATGTGATCTGACGATTGCCTCGGTGTTAACCCCCTTGGTTTTCCCATTCATAGGGATAAACATAAATATTCTATCCTGTCCTAATATGTTACATCACTCCTAAGAATATATCTTTTAACAATCATCTCTTTTCACTGACATCTTAGGTAGACGCGGCTTGGATTGTTTTACAGTTGTCACCCAAATTATCGAAGCAATTCGAATATATGTCGGCAACAATGCTACAAATCTGAAGAGGATTGACCTAGTTTTCCTTAGTCAGGATGATGCGACCATGACTCAGGGAATCCTTCACTCCATTTTAGGTTGGCATTTTTTAAAGTTTGTAAGAGTGATGTGTGTGAACTTTACTGTGAAACTCGTGGTCTAGCTGTGTTATTGGTCAAGTTCGACATAAAAACCTGAAATATAATGTTTGAACTGACAAAATTGTAATATAACGGACTATTGAAAATACTCAATAGCTTACAATATATTACCATGACTGTGTACAGTGAATCTCATTTTATTCATGGTGATATAAACAGTCATTTTATCAGCCTAGTCATAAAACCTGAGCATTACCGGCCAGTTGGTGTAGAGGTTAAGTGCGTCGCCTTTCACTCGAAATGTTGCAGGTGCAAAACCGGTCGCTATTTGGTCGGTTGTGTCCAAGGCACTTTATGGACATTGCCTGAACCCAGCGGATTAATGGGTTCGACCAAATTGAAGAAACCTGTCTATCATATACAACACAATGCAATAGCTCTGGTAAACCGACGCTGGGTGCGAGGTTATCTGAAGATTGCCCGTGTATTAACCCCCTTGGTCTTCCCATTCATGGGGATAAACATGAATATCCTATTCTATTCTATCCAATTCTGAGTTATCCAATGATAAACGTTGATGAATTCTTAAATATGGATTTCTCTTACAAGTTATCCAAGTTAACTGTTTATAAATCCCATAGAATTTAACTGTTTAAATCGCATAATATGGATTTCTGTAACACATTATCCAATGATTACCGTGTATAAATTCTTCAATGTGAATGTTTATTTAAATCAGCATGGTACCAACTGCAGCCCCACGGGCCACATTCGGCCATCATATAATATTTTTGTGACCCAAGAGCTTTCACAGTATTGATTTAATTTATATTTCGTTACAGTAAGTAATTTTATTTATAACAAGTAAAGCATCTTTTAATAGTTGCAAGACTCGTGTAAACCAAGCTTAAAATTCTTTTTCATGTGAAGAAAAATAACTGAAAAAATTCATTTTTACGCCAGACAAATGTTTATTGAATGATATCTTCTGTCCAATGAATTATTAGTTCACAGTGTGTGTAGGGCTGCAGGCTAATGTTGCAATGCTCATGCAGTGAAATAGTCTGAGGAGTTCGGTGATGACACCTAGTGTCAAGGCTCTTGTTTTTATGATAATTTTTTGGACCACACTGATTTAAGTAATTTGACTTTAACAAGAAGTTTTCCAAAAAATTTTACAAACATTTCCAGAAGCTGGAGCACAAGCAGACGCACCTGTTGTTGAGCAAAGTGTGAAAGTAGAGTTTATTGGGGAAACACCTAACCTCCTGGAGGTATCTTTTTTAAACACGAATATTTTAAATATTTGTAGCAGCTACAACCGACTAGCTAGTGACCAGTTTCAAACCTCCAACCTTTGATTGAAAGGTGTCGCACTAAACCACCAGACTAATTGGTTGAACATCTATTCATCAGGTAGTCTAATAAACAATGAGAGAATGAAAGGAGATTGGGTGGATTCAATAATCACCCATCACTTTCTGTGCCATTGTGATAGTTAAAGTACAATTGTTACCTTCATCTAGTAAACTTATAAATTAATTCAATAACTTATATATAATACCACAGACCTTTGTTGCCGAAACCAATGGTGGACATGAGGTGATCGGATGATTATCAGTGTTTTAACCACCGTCATTGTTTATTTACAATGAGTAGCATAATTTTTAGCTTTACCTTATCTATAGCAATTGATATTATTGCATTTGTATAAACAAAGGCTGAAAACACAATGGACAAATTGGTGGAAGAAGCAATTCCCACAGCTTTGATTGGTCCTAAAAACCAACTGTCTCATCTGGAAAAAAAGGAAATATTGGACATAGCCAGCAACACTCCTGAAGTGAAAATTGACGTCAAATTTAACGAGTATGAAAATTGTTTTTATGGTTAATTACAAATTAAAAAAAGCTTGTGGAAGATATCATAATGTAAAATGAGAAAATCTACATCACTAATATATTTATATCCCAAGGTGAAAAGTAAGAGTTTACTTCTTAAATTAACTCTTTATCGTTAATTTGCTTAGGGATATTGTGTTGGTCTATATACCAAATGGTTGTAAGAAAGTAATCGCAAGCTGGACGGTTGTGTCCGTGGGCAAGGCACTTTACGGACATTGCCTGAACCCAGCGGATTAATGGGTTTTACCAAATTTAAGAATTTAATGTATCTATCATATACAACACACTGCAATAGCTCCGGTAACTCGACGGTAGGCGCGAGGTGATCTGACGATTGCCCATGTGTTAACTTCCTTGGTTTTCTTATTCACGGGGATAAACATGAATATCGGATCCTAATTGGGGATCCATTTTGTATATACTAAAATATCCTTTTTCTCGCCTGTGGGCATTTGGTAATTTTACAATTATACATCTTACAAACTTTTTTCTTACTGAGTACTAAAATCTTAAACAAAATTGCAGATGTAAGCACATTCGTTCCAATATCTTTAGTTTTTTAAGTTTATATACTTCCAAGAATTTTCTTGTTAATCGAGGTGTGTGTTTTACAAGACCAAGCCAGTAGTAATTTACACTTCAATTAAAGAGGCCAGGTGGTGGTTGAAGGATTAAAAATTCAACAGCAAGAAATCAAAACAGAAGTCGAGAAATACCTGACCACACTAAAAGCTGCAAAAGTGGTCTATGAAACAATCCAATGGCAGTACGAAAACCGCTTTGGAAGTTTTCAAGACTATGCTTGCATGGCATCCTATCTGATTGAAAGTGAAAAAACTCATGTAAGAGATGATTAACAATAGGAGTTATTGTTCATTCATATGTTTAGGACAATAAGTTATAAAAAGGTAATTATGTAACTACCTTGTCCAGGCGTCGAACGTATGAAAAGCCAGGGGATACGAGGGTTGGGAAAAAATCAATTTTGTCAGCGCGAAATAATTTTTTAACAATAAATTGCGCTAAAATGCGTCTCTTGGACATTTTAAGCTAGTCCCTTAACAATAAAAAATCTCGAGCTAGTACCGATTTGGGATAATTAGTAAAAGTTTTTTTTTAAAACCTTGGAGCCCTTGCGTTCGTCGCGTTGATTGCACGTGGGTCATACTATTTTGTCTGTGAGCACTGGTCGTTAATGACTATCAGGTGGACTAGCAAGGCTTAGCTTTTCCGGTGGATAGACTATAAACAGCATCCGAAAATTCCCATTAATATAGACAGACGACAGTCTTGTATTCAAACTGCAAGCGACACACAGCGTTACATCGTATACAAGAAAAAGGTGAAACAAACCAGGATTTGTGCCTTTATAATATCCCAAATAATGGTTGTACAGGTCGCCAAACGTGTGCAGGGGGGGTAATAAGAAACAGCATGGCATTATTGCAAATGATGAAAGTAAACCGTAATGCTCTGGGTGTGGAAAATGCAAGCAGTATGCTAAACCGAAGCAGTTTCAAGTTGAGTTGGGGTAAAAGGAAATTCAAGAATAAGAGGAAATTCTTAATAAATAAAATTCCAGCTAAAATAAACATGTATCTTCCATTGCCACAAAAGAAATGCATCGATGCAAGTTGTTTTCCGAGCCCTCGATTTAAAAAATTAAGACGTCCTCCCACGATAGATGCATTTTTGGTGAGGAGAAAGTCACTACGTACATGTGCTCTTGTGTTATGGAGTTTCTTTAGAGGCCTATTTACAATATAAGATGATGTTATAGTTGCCAGTGGTTGTTGTACGTCTCTATATTGAGCTTGTTATATGTATATAGCCCACTCCATCGTATTAAATTATTTAGCTTCCGGTTAGGTTATAACTGTCCAGTTTACAGCCATAGGACCGAGTTATAAAATAATTAAATCGTCCGTAAACCATTCGACTTTCGTTACTCGCGTGCAATAAGTGTTAAAACAAATTTTATATTCCAAAGGTGTATGTACGCGTCTGAAAAATACTCTTCATCCCTGCATTCCGCTCCACTGACCTTGCCCCTCATTTCTGGTTACTTGTGAACTCATTTTCCAACTCAGTCTTAAACATTAAATCAAGCACAAGAATTAAAATTTATCATGCAGTATTATTCAGAGCAAAACAAAGCTGAAATAATATCGATTAAATTGAGTTTTTGGATTAAATTCTACATTTTTGATTAATTACCCACAATATAGCAATAGGTTGGGTGAGATTCCCATCTGTATCAATGGAACTAGAAAAACGCAGGTGGCTTTAACAGTGATGATGGTAAGATTACATTCCACTTACTGCCACAGTAAGATAGCTATTATAGTGAGTTAGAAGGATAGGATATTTATGTTTATCCCCGTGAATGGGAAAACCAAGGGGGTTAACACACGGTCAATCGTCAGATCACCACGCGCCCATCGTCGGGTTACCGGAGCTATTGCAGTGTGTTGTATATGATAGACACGTTCCTTCACTTTGGTAGAACCCATTAATCCGCTGGGTTCACACAATTTCCGTAAAGAACGTTGACCAAGGACACAGCTGACTGGCTAGGGCCAGTTTCGCACCTGCAACCTTTTAATTTAAAGGCGACGCACTAAACCGCCAGGCTAACTCGCCGGACAATGAGATAATACTATATTTTTTGGGATATTTTTCCTCTGGCCTTGGACTGTTCCATGCGCTATGCTTAAGAGGATTTCAAGCTCTTCACCCTTTGTAAACAAACCTATTACTGAACACAGGAGTGTAAAGTACAAACCATGGATGGTGTGCATATTGTGAACAAACAAACTGGGGTATTCAAGAAAGGTTTGAATTCTGGCATCATAAAACGAGTTTCAAGCACAGGTTAGTTTGTTTGATATTAGATTGTTATGCACATTCGCTTTACTTTCTGTATGATTGTGTCAGTAAATATAAGTTATCTTGATCAAGTAACAGGAAGTTCACTTAAAATAATATACTATGTTGTGACAAATTCAATAAAAAACACTGTGTTGTCTCACCTTTTAGTTTGGTGGTTAAGTGGTTCCCCTTTAAGCCAAAGGGTTGCAGGTTGGAAAGTGGTCGCTAGTTAGTCGGGTGTATCCTTGGGCAAGGCACTTTATGGGTTGTGCTAAAACTAAAGGAACGTGTGAATCATACACAACACATTGCAATAGCTCTGATAACCCGATGGTGGGCGCAAGGTGTTTAGTGATGGCCTATGTGTTAACCCTCTCGTTTTTTTTCCATTCACAAGGATAAACATGAACATTCCTATCCCCTATGTAGTGACCACTTCAATACCTCTGACAATTCAACTGTGGGCATTAGTCAATTTTATGGCTCTTGTTAAAAATGATTTCGCAATCACAGGATAAATAGTATCCATCCATCACGATATAAATGATGCTATGCAATGTTGAAATCATATTTACAAACCAACAATTTATTAAAAGCAACACAAAACCCAGATTATTTAAATATTTCATGCATTATAACTTGCTATGTAGACAATTTTCCTTCCCACTGGGTTGACATGTCCGGAATGATGTTCAACTTACATCCAACTAGTATACAATACAGAAGAATTGTGAGGTTGTTTCATACTACTGCCCCTGGATTCCAGGTTATTAAGGTAGGCATCCTCTCCTACTAAGGCTTATAGTGTGAACGTTTAATACATGTCAGGCCATTTATCTTAATGGGTCGTCTATCAGGTTATGGATCAAAACTAGCTGCTTACTGGTAATTTGTAAGCATCATCCTAACCCAGTGAATTAAAACTTAGTGGAAACATCACAACACACTGCAATAGCTCAAGTAACCCATCGGTGGACTGTAGGCAATGTAATGATTTCCCTTGTAATAACTGGAGTCACTTTCCCATTGTCGGGAATTAATATAAATATCCTATCTCGGATATGAAGCAATGAAGTATAATATATATCAGGGGAATTTTTCGTATCTCTATCATATACCACTTACTGTATTAGCCAACCTAGCTACTGGCATGCAATATTGGGCACAGGATTTCGACACAATACATCATTCTGTTTTCTAGTCATCAATGTAAACTTCATATTGTTGCATTTTCATCACTACATTCTACCCTTTTCGTTTTTCCTACATGCTAGGTGGAGCAGATCCAAAACCAAACACTTTATCGCCAATATGCGGCCAAGCGTGAAGAAGTTCGGAATCATGTGACTCAGGGAGTCCAGGTAGAACAAGAGCTCTTCCATGGGACGACTGAAGATGTCTGCGAGAAAATATGGAAAGGAGGCTTCAACAGGAGTTATGCTGGGAAAAATGGTGAAAATGTGATTTATGTGTCAATATTTCTGTTTGGGAAGTTTGCCATTGTGAGATATCACATGCCTGCAGTTCAGTTGATCTATTGTGTTTATTAAATGCATTAAAAATGTAAATAATTAAACTGTTGCACACACCTCAGGTACCAAATATGGAGATGGAGTATACTTTTCCACCAGTGCCCAATACTCTAACTCGTTTGCTGGATATGCTCCCACAAAGCATATGTTTGTTGCAGATGTGCTTACAGGGGATTACATCAAAGGGCAAAGAGGGCTGAAAGAGCCCCCAATTAAACCTGGCACGCAAATAACATATGACAGCGTGGTTGATAATATTTCTAACCCATCTATGTACGCTGTGTTTAAGGATGCCAGTGCCTACCCTTCCTATCTCATAACATATCAATAACAGAATGTGATGTTGCAAAATGTAAATAATATGTGTTAATAATTAATTATCTCAATTAGAAGTGTGGCATTATTTCTGAGAATATTAGCTAAGATAGTAAACACCACTACCCTTGTGTAATCCATGTGTTAATACTAAACCTGTAAAACGTCATGTTTATGGGAATAATGATGAAAATTCAAATGTTTTAGCTTCAAGCTACTTTTTGTTTCTTTAGTATATTTTTTTATTTTCACACTTTTTCATGTTTAACCCACAGATGATAGTTACCAATGTAATGACGTCCTTGCGATTATTGTGCGCATACATGGGGATAAACATGAATATCCTATATTTTCCTTATTGATTCACCATGGCTTTCTCTTCATACTACAACTTTTCCAACTTCAGCCATTTTTAATAAATAATCTTCCATTCTAACTTTCAGTTTTTACTCCTGGTCTTTTTTTAATACTAATTGATTTTATAATGACTTGTAAAACTCTTTTATTGATTTCTTTATAATGGTAGTTTCATTAAGAAAACTTTATAATGCATTAGAGTGTTTTATAAAGTCTATTTTTTAACGATCAGTGTAAATATTTTGTAGAAATTTTGCAACAATATTAATAAAAGCTTTACTGCTATTCAGCCACACTTTGTTCGTCTCTGTAGCAATATCGTTCACCTGGTTTGAAAATTTGGAAACAACGAATCATCATTCAAATAGCCTTGGTCGCATTTCCGCAAAAGCAAAATCTGCCCAATTCTTAAAAAAATGTTTGATGGTTGTTTATGCGCAAAATTGGTTAAAAAGCGCTCTTAAATGAGTATCTGTGTTTGTGGATCAACAGTGCTAAAATCTTAATTTGTTTTACAACTTAAAATTGAAGTTGGGATTTGCAACCTAAACTTAACGACCCCCACGTGTCAACCACCACTCTTGTTAAAACCACTTTTGAGTATCCGCTACATTTTTCTGCATGCAGAAACTATCTCCGGTTCCCTGGTTACCAAATCACTCTTGGTATACCCAATACAAAGGGTACATAGCATTTGTTTTATGCAGGAAGAAACACCGGAACAAAATTGTTTAGAAAAATTTTGGAGGGTTTCAAGTTTAGGTAAAAAAAACCCACGTTTCAATTTTAAAATTTAAAAAAAAATTCTTTGACAAAAATTGAGAGACATAACTTTTTGTAAGTCAGTTTGCATTGGAAGGATAATGAGAATTTTGGTTGGGCGATCGTAAGCAACTCATCATTGGACTTGTTATTATTACTGAGTTTACGTTAATTAACGTACAAAACTCATTTTACGCATACAAAACCAAATATTTAAAAAATCATTAAAAGAATAACATCACCGACCTTGCAATTGCAAAAAGAAGGAATAAAATATTAAATTACAAACCTAACTGTCAAATGTGTTGATTTACTGTGTAAAACCTTTCTTTTTATGTTTGCAATTTATTAAGTTATAGGAGGCGTTCAACTAATTATTCTCCCTATCTCTCCAATGCAAACTGACCTCACAAAAACGACTGTCACTCAAAATCCTGACATAGGAAGTCTTAGATTTTTTCACAATTTAAAATTGAAGCTTGGATCTGCAACCTAAACTCAAAACCCTACAAAATTTTGTTTAAAAATTTTGAGCCCATACCCCCTCGTACATCGGCAACTTTTTTTCCAACAAACAGCTAGCAGATGCACAATCAACACCTTTATTTTACAAAGCACTACTCCACGATTACAAAACTTTACAGCTAAACGAGAACACCGGCGCGCAGCCTAGCACATGCTGCTTTCAACCAAACTAACATTGGGGAATCACCACCATTGTTACTCAGCAAAACACTCGTTTAAAAACAATGACTCATGGAGGGTACCACTCGTCACATCCTGCCGTCCATAGAGGTCTTAATTGGTTATACGCCATCTATAGCCTTCTACCCCCTTTTGTATTTTTAATAAAAATGAGGCGGGGCCAAATTTTGTCCCCGAAAATTGACTTAATTATGAAGAGCACACCATTTGTAACATGCGCGGTGACGAATTCATCACGGGTTTGAAACTTATCCCAATGAAAACTGAAATTTTAAACGAATAGGATAGTTGTAACGCGAATAGGGACTTGCTTGTTGTTTCTTGTTTGATACACCTATTGTACATATTTTACACATCGTTAAACTCGAGTTTTATATCACATTCACGCAAGTTTATATTATCTCCAGGAGTAGTTAATTCATTGACGCTGCTGGAGTCGGGCTAATGCTAATTTCCGTGCTGATTTTGTCCGCCCAAATTATGTAAAAGAATTCAATTCTCCCTTGGCTTTTTTACTATTAAGACTACCATTTTCAAAATAGTTGTGATTTTGGTAAAGAAAAAACGTAGGCCGTTATTAAGACAGCGCTCTGGATCCCTAGAGAAGCTGTAACATATTCAACACTTCTCCCCATGAATGGCAAAACGCGGAAGAGCTATCACACGGTCAATCGTGAGCAACCCCGCCAATACGTAAGGGAGCATTCTTACATCGACAATCCTCAGATAATTTCGCGTTCATGTGATGCCTGTCAAGTTCCTTATCCAAGGACAAGTCCGCCCAGCGAGTGACGGTTTCGTTCCCACAACAGTTGGGTGGTCTGTACACCACCAAAGCGCTCCTGGTGCAGCTATCCAGCCGAATGTGATTCTGGACAGCTTATATACATCATCACATAAACCAATTCGCGACAAATATATGGTTGGTACGAAACCTTGCCCGGTAAACAATTATAAAGGTGAGTGGCTGTGCAACCGAACTAAAGATACAGACCCATGCACCACAACGAACCTGACGAAACATCCCGCAGTCCTGGATTCGCAGCTATCTTCCGTTCATTTTTGAAACTTATCAAACGTCATAAAAGATACGTCCTGTACTTCGTTTGGTATTTACTGAAGTTTATATGGATGACATCATTCTTCTTATCTCTCGCCATTTGTAGTTAAGTGATTTTTAGCTCCACTAAATGGGTTTACTAAAGATGTTATAGCGTTTCTTCCAAAATTGAGGTGATTTGAGTTTTTACAAGGATGTCTCTGGTCAAGGCAAGTCGCTTAGATGATCTTGCTGTGCCCAAGCAAATCTTGTAGAACGCAATTTGGACTCGCGTGTATAACACTACATTCGATGAATTAAACATATATAAAAAAAGATGACCCGCTTATGATGATATGTGTTAATATTGCTTCCTATGCGTTCGGGAGGATAACAATTAATTAATCAAATGCGAAAGAAAGTTTGAGTATTTAGTCAAATAAGCATAACACATCTCAACGCATAATTAGGAGAAAAATAAATGCAATATTATAATGTCTCTGTCACCGACATGTTCGGTCATATATCTCACAAAACGTTTTTTTAGTTTATTATTTTATTTAATAAATTAGGCTCCTACAAAAATAAAATAAGTATTAGAAATAAGATTTGTTGCCAAAAATAGTTGTGTGTTGTAATTAAGAGAACTTTTAGTTTTACTATTTTTTCCTTCAACGAACTAATGAATTGGGAATAGTTGCACGCGGCTACTCGCCGCTTGAAATTATAAATATTGAATAAATCCCACTGTTGACTGGTCGGCTAAACACACATAAGAAAAAAGCGGCCACTGATGTCACCCAAAGAGAGCAGCGTATCATTCAGTCGTCCATTTACCCCCGGCCTCATCCATCGTAGCATCTCGCCATTTAACCGGGAGTCAATTTAGGTTTTGTTTTATCAATTAAATTTTGTGCAAGTGTAAATGGTGTTATAAAAACGGACATATTGCAGTATATTATCTCAGTATTGCAGTTGTTCGCGGATAGTAAGGAAAGAGTAGAAGTCGATGATATGAAACAGCGAACGAATCAGTTTGACAAGATATCTTAAAATGTAGAACTTAGTTGGCCATTTTCATATTATACATAGTATAATTTGGAATAGATGAATTGTTGAATGGTAAATTACTTGAGCAAATTAAACTTCGTTGCCGTTGTTTTGTTGTTCGCTTTTTATATTTTTTAAACGACTATTTTGTTTTAGTTTTTTTGTTTAAAATACATGAAAGAACGAAGAATATTTTCCGAAATCGTTGAAATTTCAAAATGCATTATTCGAGCAATAAATTAAAGCATTTTTAAAAATATAAATTCCAATTTTAGATTTGTGTACGATTATATTTTCAAAGAGTAAGGTTGCGTAAATCACTTCAAAATGAGCATGTTTTTAAACAACCCCTATCTACAACTATGTTACCCAACAAACTTCGGTGAAATAAAACTCAACCAGCGCTCGACACCTCTGTTTCCTTTTCAAGCGAGCCGAGAAAATGAGAATTACTGCGCGGTGTCTCCTGGCGTGGTTCACCGGGCGGAGGCGTCCAATAAAGCGGTGAGTCATCATTTTGAATCAATCGCTTTTTGACTGGACATGTCCACAGGTTGATATCCTAATTTGATAATTTTTATGACGTAAATAATTATTATGACGTATTAAAGTTATAACATATTTCTCATAATGTATACATGTAAGTTATGACGTCACGATTCCCGCCCTAACGAAATTCCACTTAAAGTGATTTTTGACCAATGAATTTGTTGCAGCATTTGGAGCTGGAGGCAAATTACCAACGTATTCCCCATGATTTGTGCTGGCCGCAAAATTCATTCTTTTCGCAAAATTTCGTTGAGTCGTCGAATAAATCAGGACAAGGTAAGATCAAAACATTAAAAAAATATCAATAAAATTACTTAAAAAATTCGAAAATCAGACAAAAAGTCGCCGGTCGAATTTGCAGGACGTGCCCTTTGATCAACCGCTTTTTTTACTGCAACCAAATACTTAACTTGAGTTGGTACAAAAAATCGGTAAAATTTTAATCGGGAATATTTTGGATCGCAACGTTGATGCGAATAAAAGTTCCAGGTTTTGATAAATTGAATTGTAGAAATTTTAATATTGAATTGTTCTTAAATTTCCTTTAAATGCAGCAGACGGTATTGCTATGACGTGTTTAATGAAATCGACGCCCTTCGGTCGAATATGTGCTGATATTGAATTTAGCAATTTATTGTGGCGATCCCATTTCACGGGTTTATTATAATCGATCGTGAAATAAATAGCTTATGTAAAATGCGTTTATAAGATTCCTTGATTCCAAGCAGCCCAGTACAATCAGCCGCGTCTCTGGAGATGACAGTAATTTACGATGTCGCCGAATGCCGTATATTTGCGTTACTAATACGCTGCTGTTGCATCGCCGAACTGCGCTCGACGATACCAGATTAGGTCGCCGGAAAATTGCTCAATTAAGGAACGATAATAGAATAATAAAAGAGGGATTTCGACTTCGGATACAGTTACGCGATTCCGTTCCGCTGCACCCGGCACTAACTAAGGAAATAAAACAAACCGCGCAAAGTTGATCATCAATTCTGCTTTAGCCTGTGTCGTTGGCTAATTAACATAATCCCTATGCGTTAGCTCGAATTCATTAAAATAAATTAAATAATGAATTTCTTTTGTTCGTTCGTCCGCTTCTTATTTGAATTATGAATTCGGGCCAACAATATCATTTCAAACAATACAGCCATCTGGGCTTTTCCCAAGAATATATGGTTTAATTAAATTTGCATTGCAATATTATACGTATTTATATTTAATGACGAAAGAAGATTTATGAAAAATAGCAATACGATATTTTTTATAGAACACCTTATCGAAAATCATACAATTTAATTTTTTAATCTCTATCGTATGTTTAAACGAAGAAGTGAGATTTAACACAAATATATGCGCTGTTAACCTTGCTAATGTGATAGGTTGATATTAATAATTATTTTGTAAACTTCGAAGCAAATATAAAAGCTGAAATCACGTGACGTACCTGATATTTGATATTTGCGCTTACCTGGCGAAAATAGATCATGTAAGCAACGTTTGTTTTTAACTCGGCAGCGGAGAAGCGATGTCAGTGTTGCACGTATGACCTTCACCACCCATAGGGCCATGATCAAAACTCACCCGCACTACCTACAACAGGTATCTACAACGACGCGTCGGTTGAGAATGCGCAGAACAAACGTCGTCGAACTCGAACCAACTTCAGCACCTGGCAATTGGAGGAATTGGAGAAAGCATTCGGTGATTCCCACTACCCCGACGTGTACATGCGGGAGGCGCTGGCACTGAGACTCGACCTTGTAGAGTCACGAGTACAGGTGAATACGGGGTGATTGTGTCCGCTCCTAGGTTTTTAACACAAACCACACACAACTTATAATTTGTATTTCTACGACATAAAATGGATAATGAATTCAAAAACGACAAAACATCGTAACCTTTCACTTTGGCTTTTCGTGCGTGCAATGTTCTACTGATTAATGTTAGCTGAAGTCCAGCTTTTGATGATTAAAATTTGATCACTAATTAAAACTTAATTAGATATGATAGATATGAGACAAAGATGTAGAAGGGGTAGGGGAGACATTAATTATAATTTTTGAACCAATTATCGAAAAATTGTCTCGCTTACAGTGATTTAAATTCGCTATTTCCATATTAAAATTTCTTCCAAACCATGTTTGCAAAATTTAAAAGCAAAATATTTCCATGTAAGTTAGAAAAATTGCGTGTAATTTTGTAGGCTGCATTTTGTGAACCTGTCATTAAATGAATTTGTAACCTCGCGCTAGTTATATGGTTGGACAAAGAAACTTCGCAAAAAATCCAGCCTAGGATTTGTAAAATCTGTTGTACTATGATCTGGGCCTTGTTCGTTAAGCTGCTGAGAAAATTCGATTGCGTCGAAGCTCCCTATTATTTCCGCTGGCTAAAGGGGGCTATAATTGAAACGTAGTAATTTGTCCTTCTGTGCCAAATAAACTGCCGAAATACAACTTTATTATATTAAATCTCCTGTACCAAGGTATTCCTTATTGACAGGTAAATAGCGGGGTGTTAAACAAATTGCAACCTTGTTATATGTGGCAAACTAATTATATAAACTTCCTGTTGAGATTCATTTGGGCATCTGGGTCATTTAAACCTCGCATCACGCAAGCGATAAAACTTTGTTTTTTAAATTATTTATTTTTTGCACCTGATATACGGTATATTTAAAAAAAATATTTGATACCAATAAACCTTAGGACTTATGGAGCAGTCGTTTTTTTCAGAAGATTAAAATTTATATTTTTTTTAAGGTTTGGTTCCAAAACCGCCGAGCAAAATGGAGAAAGAGAGAGCACACGAAAAAAGGACCCGGTCGACCCCCACACAGTGCGCACCTAACCGTTTGCTCGGGTAAGCTACGCAGGGTTACGCTGCGTGTTACACATTGGGTCATGACATAAGAGCTCGCATGCCCACCGTCGAGTGATAGATTAAACGCGAAAAGAATTACTGGTGTAGTTAGCATCGACAATTAAAACAATATATCATAATGATTCTAGCTTTGTCGATTTTACCAACATAGCGTGGATTATGTTTGACTTGTTAATTTGCGGTATGCAACACCTGTAACAATGTGGTATTTCCACGATCTGCTTTGTTATAATGTTTCCTACTCTTCAGATAGAAACATAAATCATTCTCTGTCCGCATCTTAAATGTTTCAAAACACTTCTTAACCTCAGGTGAACCTATGGATGCAAATGAGATCGAACGACGCGAGAAAATGAAACAAGAAAAGAAGAAACGAAAATCAGATTCCACAACGAACGAGAAGCGAGTGAAGATTCCAGAACTTTCGGTTCCTTTTTCCGACTTACCCGCTTCTGTAAGCGCATCGAGCGAACTGAGCAACTCTTCTCTCCCACTCGGTGCTGTACTCTCCAAGGTGTTGTCCCCGAAAGCAGGGACCCATTTATCTGGCTCTCAACTTGATGACGTCATACATTCCTCACCGACGACGTCGAACGGAAATGAGGTCATTCCAACCGACGAATCAGCTCCACACGGCAAACAAACATCATACAACTCTCATTCCATCGATAACATTTTGAACAGATTTGACGCAAACCAACGTAAATCTCCAGCGCACGTGACAAGTCCCTCAAGTGCGACATCTGACGGCGCTACAAACTTCAACTCCCCGATTGTAGCCGAGATTATCCGACGAAGCACGATGGCATCCCTCCTACCTGGTGCACAAAGAGATTTCTTCCAGGGCACCAGCCAAGACTTGAATAGTCTTACTCGCCTTTACAGCCAATACCAACTTCAACTTCGGGTCTTTTCAGAATCATTATCAAACGCACTTAAAAACAAATCACATTAAATCGCTTCTTTATTTTCGCTGATTATTCTTCACTGTTTCTTTCTTTACTTTTAACTGTTTTTTGCAGCACAAATATTCTATGTGGCCAACTTAACAACTAATGTGTAGTCTTAGTGAATTAATATACTTGCATAGAAAAATAAAGCTTAACACACACACACACGTATTTTGTATAAATCATATCTCCATAGTTAAGAGTTTATTAAGCAACTGCTTAGAAAGAAAAGGTTTAACGCAAGTATTCACCTGTGGAATAGAATTGTTTAATTAAAAAAAATGTAGTAATCGGTAGTAGCCTTATAAATCTAAACTAGCTGACTCACATATAATCATCATGGATAACATATCAAGAAACGGTCTGATGCTCCTGAACAGTAAACTGAGCAGAAAAATCCAACTTAAATGTTTCGAAATGTAGATTTATAGCTTAATTCTAGCGGTGGGTGCAAACACCTGATATTACGATTCGATGTGTTTTATCATTTTGAATTCAAGTGTGTTTTAGGGGAAGATTGAACTACAGTTAAGTCATTAAGCTTTGTAATAATTCTTTAAACAAAACCTTTAAATAGAAATCTTCGATTTTACAATTCAATAACTTAACGTTTACGCTTGGGTAATTAATATCGGCTGTTTGGTCGATGTCACAATTACATCACATAAACTCCCCGTGGGCTCAAATGAATCCTAATATTATTAGTTCCTTTGGTTTAGATCGATTATCGTTCAAGTTAACAAACACTGTTAACTTATGTATTTATTTCCTAATGAAACGGGATCTTACGTCAAAAAAAATCAATAATTACATTAGCATTGACAAAGACAAAGAATTGCATATTGGTTTTGTCTATTCCTTAGGTGATTAGGGGGACGATTGTAGTTTCTATACATCGTCCAAAGGCTTTATCGAATCAGATTGTAAAAATTGAGTATTGTTAGCTAAAACGATTAAGATATAAATGAATATTTTGTGATGTTTTACCCCAAGGGCTTCCGGAGCCTAAGATTCTATCGAGCAAACAACATTCACCAGAATGCTACAATATATGGTTTTAACTAGAGAGTGTCAACCACGTGTTTAACCACCACTATTTGTAAAACACATTTTTGTATGCCATATATATATGCTACAGGGTCCCTAACCACAATTTGTATTTTATACACCGAGTATGTAGTTTGTTTCTGCAAGCATAAACGCATGGGTCCCATAGTTAACCAAACAAACTAATTTCCCATGCGTAGTTAAATAAAAAATAAACGTCTTAAATTTACGAATATTTCACCATAAATGTTTTAAATTAAAACTTCTTTTCAAGCGATGTAGTAAAATAAAGCTAAATTCCCAAAACAGTCCGATTTAGTTTTTCATGGTTTCAGGTAATTCCCCTGGGTTTAGTAGATAAGTTTCTGTTTTTACATAATTGAGTCATGTTATCTAACAATTCTTAAAGTTTTAATCTGATTTGTCGACTCCTTGTTAGAGATGTCAGTGCGATATGGCATGCCACAATCATAATTCAGGTTCATATCTTCGTTTTTAAGGGAATTACCCTTGTAAGAAAATGTTTTCCTTTTTTAATTGGCACAGAGTGTCTAATGTTTTATCATTTCACCGAATCTAATTAAAATTAGAGCAGCCGTTCAAGCGGTATCCCCAAAAAAGTATAATTTTTTCGAAAAAAATAGCGTTTTGGTTTTTAACGTCCCAGGGGAATTTCGCTGGATTTAGCACTTAAAATTTTGGTTTCCGCATGTCTAAACCATGTTGTCTAAAAAATCTCCAATTTTCATTGCAATTTCTTCAGTCCTTCTGGTAGATGTCGGGGCGATATGGCATGCTTGTCACAATCATGATTTGAAAACAAAATATATTTTTTAGGGTATCTCCCTTGATAATGTTTTCATTTCTTTAAAGTGTTAAATCAGTGACTAATGTACTTACATTCCACCAAATCTCATTTAAATTGGAGCAGCCGTTCAAGCTCTATGCCACATAAAGCTAAACTCTTCATAAAAATTACCGTTTGGGTTTTTAACCTGCCAGGGGAATTCCCCTTGATTTATCACCAAAAATTTGGTTTCTGCATATCTATACCATGTTCTCTGACGAATGGCTAAGTTTCATTACGATCCCATTATTCCTTCTGGTAGATGTCGGGCGACATGCCATGCCAGTCAAACCTTTGACGAAAAAAATGATAAAAAAAGCGGACAAAAACAATATGTGTCCCATTTTTCCAAATGGGACACATAATAACCTGGGATGTCAGTTCACTAAAAATATAATACCAATTTGGAATTATCTTAAGGAACACTGAAATGCCTAGGAAAACTTAAATAACTTAGCGTCATGGTTTGTAACCTGGGCTTTTACTTAATATGTGGTTATCCTGGTAAAATCCTACAAAATTAACACCGCCCTACTGAATGCACCTAAATTGCGCAGACTATACGCATTCGATGACTATTTGGTTTGGTCGAAACTTGGCGCTGCTGGTTAGGCTTGGTTCTTCGAAACTTGGCGCTGCTGGGCTACAATACAGCTCAAATAAACTGTGTGTGTCCACAAGTTTAACTAAAGATTGTTGTTTAAAAACGACGGCTTCCCAAATTGGAAGAAAAATTTTAACAGGTGATTTTGTACATTTCTGGCCACCACCCGGCACTAACAACCAAGAATGGAATCATATGCGCCGATATGACGACTTCCTTTAAATATTTTATTTTAATTTCCGACTTGTGTTCTCCTAACGGTTTTGCTAATCACTTAGTTACCAAAATAGAAAGGTGTTTGAATGTATACAACAGCAAAGGAAGTTTTAATAAAAGTAGAAATAGACACTTTTTTTAAACACATGTATTGAATTTCCAACACCAGTTATGTGACAGCTAATTCAAATCAAAAATGTTTCATGTTTCAGCTTTACGCTAAAAGTACGCTTTGATGTCTTCATTTATATGTTCATTCGGCATGATATATGTGGTGGCATCCACGTTCTGCAACCATGTATATATTTAATTTTAGTGAACTTAATTAGCTTCTAACCTGTCCTAAAAAGTGTTACTAGTGGTTTTGTATTAGAGTTATAGTTGTAAATGGGCTTAATTAGTAAAAACAATATTACACAAAATCTATATTGCTCTAAACCAAGATGATTGTCGACCACGGGTACGATCGACGCATTTCCCTTTACGCAGTGGAATTTAGAAAATCATACAAAATTATTAAGTAAGAGCACTGCTGGAAAAATAGAGTGGTAGTGAAAACATTCGACAAAATTGTACTGTCGTTATATAATTATTATTAGAAAACGTTTGATTTGATTATCGTCATTCTGATTTCCATGTTTTGTATAAAAAAGGAAAGTGACTGTTTAAGTAGAAAAACCTTCAAACACTTATAATGTTTGCGATGTTAAATACCAAATATGTGATTGGAATAAATATTAGCACCAACTAATACACTTGTACGTTAAAATACAAAATATAATGCAAAAGTGTGATTCCTTTTAGTGCCAACTTATAATTTCTATCATCACTTCATGGATGGCATTAAGCACTATACAGGGGTGTAGTGTTGCAACATATGAGACAGCGTATCAATGATAATCACAACAACGACAATGTTTCAACCATATACAGAATGCGACAATATAGCTCAAATAACCCGACTGTAAACACAAAGTGATCTTATACCGTTTCTCCGATTTCCCATTCATAGAGATATAGAGTGTGCCTCCTGTGCATTAAAGGAAAAATAATTTGTCCTACCATGGCAACAACAAAAATATTAATTAATGGCAACATTAAATATGTTAATTATTAAAAATCAGGTGCTATGGAAAGGCGGACATCAAGCTTCCATTAAGTCATATATGAGTAATTTGCATTTCATCTTCAAGGTCTATTTAAGATATATAATTGTTTATTGAATGAAACATTTTAATTCTACTGAAATCCATCCGCTAGATGTTGCTATAGAGGAAAATAACGATAGTTTATCTCCATTGGTCGAGTACGGTACTATGAATTACGCCCAAAACCAAAGTATTTTGTCAAAGATATTATACATGTTTTGTATTAGAATATACAAGTAATATGTTTGGACTTGCGTCACGTAAACCGGATATG
>CH002705.1:99868-134399 GCA_000149265.1 Ciona savignyi
ATAACGTATGTAGCTGCTTGGAATAGGAGGTTCCTAAGTATCAAAGTCTAAAGTGAATTACAGTTAAAAATGTGAACAATGTTGTTTGTCCGACAGTGGGACAAAAATCCCCTTTCTCAATGGTGCCGTGGATACGTGTACAGAGAGAATTCTCTCTCGATAAACGAACAAAGGTATCTCAAACCCGCGGAAATCACCTAACAAACAGTCAGTTTATCTTGAAACGCAAGTTTACCATTCACAGTCGCGTTCTTTTGGAGAGGTCGGAGCGGAACCATATCCAGAAGACACACAGGTACAGTGTTTACTGAGTGCTATGTTGATTTCATACATAACTATGGTGTGTTTTTACGGTTTAATCTGTAGCTTTTACTTCACCCGTGTACTTGACACAGTCTTGGAGGGGTGGAGTATGTATACATGCAAATAAGAAGCTTAACGTCAAAGCCCATTTTTTTATACTAACCAAAGGGTGTAGACACTTTTTTTATAATATAATCTTTAAGTATTCAAATAGCCGGACGAAACTAGGTTGTATAGTGTTTTCCACCAATGAAATTATCAAGCGAGTATTCAAAGGTAAATGAGAAATTTAAAGATTTACATAAGTAAAGACATTATTACATGTGTATAAGTGTGTTCATACACAAAAAAATAAATGTAATAACATACCAATTTAGACTGTTACAACAGAGACTAAAACAGAGATCTAAACTGGGGCCTTTTACAACCAAGCCTATAGCTCATTAGTTTCATTTTGTAGGCATAACAGTCATATTTTAATCCAACAAACTAAAGTTACACTGCCACATATGTACTAACATTAGGCTGTAAAAAACAGTCTAAAAACAATATTTATCATATTAGGTTTTTGTTTATTTTAACAGTAAAAGGTGCTTGAAATCAAGAGTTAATGTATTTAAAGCAATTTAAGGGAGCGGTTCCATGTTTCATATACAGGATCGATTTTTAAAAACTGCTCTTCCTTTAAAGTAAACTTCGACATTGATTTAAAGTTAATAATAGGCCTAAAGCTATTGCCAGTTTATTTTTATTTAATTCGATTACCAAATCATGTATTTTTCCCTACGTAGATGCAGCAAATGTTCCGGTATTTGATAATTAGTATAATGTTTAATCCCTTCTTTAATTATTGCTTTCGATGCAGGTGATATTTACCATTTACTCCATATATTCATAACTATATATCGACATTTTGTATCCTATTTTAAATTAAAATAATATATTGGCTCTAATAATAAGAGAGAAACGTCCATTGATTAATAAGTATAGCTCTACAATCAATTAATTATTATTAGTTAAGTTTTTATTTTGTTCAGTGTTTTCAGAAAATGGCCATTTTCCAATTATATATCGCTTTGAACACCAATTAAGAATCGTAGTTTTTCTTAATTTCTCTGCTGGTTAAGTGGAAAAATATCAGTAATTTTCCATTGGTTTTAAATATAGGGGCGCGTCTCGATTCTAGCTAACAACTAATATAGCCCACAATTGGATTTTTACAATGCATATATTTACACGAATAAGGGTCTTAATAGTTATGTTGGTAATGGTTTGCTATTAAAAGTGTGATATATAGACCATAGCCTTTGCCCTACATAATTAAATAAAAGGTTCTATTTATAACAATAAATCAATGTACAATAACCTTCCCATAACATTACACCTAACAAACATACCATTTGGTTTCTGCGGGGCAACCGATTATGATATTTGCATATAGTATAAGTTTATTTTCTTTATGAAGTATTGTGAATGCCGTACAAAAATGTATGAAATGCCGTACAAAAATGAATATGTTAAACAGTTAAATTGTACAAATTTCCTAAAAAGAGTAGTTAACTTAAGATGTTAACTATCAGTAATCGCTGTAAACGCGGAGGCGGGAATTCGTAACAGGAACTTAACAGCAAAATGACGTAAGAGTCACGCGACTTGGTCACGTGACGGTCTTACACCATCAGTCGTAATGCGCGTCATCAGGGAATGCCCCTAGTTGGTTGAAAGGAAAGGTATAAGAGAAATGGCCTTTCGAAGTTGGTTGTTTAGAAGTTGGCTGTCTGTAACAGAGCGCAGTATGTAACATGTGGTTATAAACTACCAGCTTAAATAAAGAAACAAAAATAGCCTTCGCAGCAAGTCGAAAAAGGAACTTATCAGAACAAATGCAAGCCAAGGTCCATGGACAGTTACACTTGTATTCTATTTGATTTGTCTGGCAGTGTAGAAGGTTATTTACAGAGATATCGCGGCAGTCTAGTACTGGTATGAATATATACACCAAGTGTTTTTGTTACAATGTACAGGTTTACAAAAACGATAATTTAGTTTTAGTAACGATTTTAAAGAATAACAGACTTGCTTAACAATAATATGCTAGTATTAATACACGTGTGCATACTCTTACGTAATAACCACTTACATTATTCTAAGATTTATCAGTCTAAATCTATTTATAGTATGGGCTTAGTTAATGATGCTGGATAACCGTGATTCAGCATTTCATAACGTGCAGTTCACGGGAGATTGTTATCAAAACTCTTTTCACTAAAATAGCATTTTGATGGCTACCTCCCAAGGATTGAAACGTATTAATCTCAAACATAAAAAGAAGAAAGAATGTCGGTTAGAAAAAACACATTTTGTTTCCTTTAAATTTGGCAAGAAATAGTTGTCATCAATATCATTGTGTGACGTCACAGTATCGAATGTTGTGCAGGCACGTGCATAAATGTAAAAATACACGTGTCACGTGACATCGAGCCAGTGAGTCATAAAACAACCAATGTTCAGGAAGCGAAACTTGATTCTATGTTTACTAAACTACAATGTTTGGGGCGCCAATGAGGTCTTCCACAGTGTCGCAACGCATCGCACGAAATGATATATTTATCAAAAAAACGTTGACGTCTGATTGAATATCATCGTCAGTTTTTACAATATTATTCCTCATTGTCGGTAAAGACACGGGCAGTACATGGTAGGATATATCCTGTATTTATCACCTAATCCACTAAGCCGGGTTGTGTACAGATGTGGTGCAGGCATGCACTCAGGCATGTCGCCATCACATCCGGGTATGCCCGCGCTTACTCTCACAAACACAGGTTCGGGACCGATTTCACCGGCGGCTATTTCGAATATGTGCGTGGGCGAACCCGCAGACGTTGTACCACTGTCGAACGGTTGATACGCGAGCTAAATTGAAGTTATTTGGTAGATTTGTCTTAAAATGGTAAAAACAACGGACACCACATATTGCGTTGATGTGGTGCAAGTCATGGTCTGCCCGACCTTCATCCGGGAATTAATGGAAATATACAAATAAAGTTGTCGTAACGAAAGAGGAATTCGTCATTGCGCGACGTAAAGTACCTTGGGCGAGTCCGGGCTATAAATAGTTCGTGTGTTGCTCGCTCTCTTTGCTTTGTCGAAGAAGTGACGTTGGGATAAAGCGCTGGAATTTCAAGGGTCGCCGAACAAGCGCTACACGTCACCGAGGTGAACTAATTTGAATATACTGGTTGTCATTGGCCACGCCCCGCTGCTGGTTTGTGTACAGTGAATCAAAGTCATATACCTATTGGATATTGTACAAGTATTTTTTATGATTTTTTTGTGATCTGATATCTGCCTGAGCCGTCGATGCACAACAGAAGATCCATTTTTATCCTTGAAACAAAATATCGTTAGGTCGGAACACAATTTCTGCCACACGGTGTCGCACGTTGTGCAGGCATGCAGGTGTCCCCATAACCTGCTGTGCTGTTCAATTGTGACACCGTGTGGTCGATATTCAGCATATTTAGTTTTTGTTTCTCTTCCTAAAATAGAAGGAAAGGAATGTTTGTCAGAAGTACTATTTAAATAACATGCGCCATGTGTTGTGCGCTTTGAATAAGGCAAGAAAATTTTTTCCTTGCTTTATTCTTTAGGTGAACGGTGCTTAAATTCACTCTGCCCTGGGGTTCACGTTACTTCGGTAAGGTGGCAACTCGAAGAGCTAGGTCTGAGCTGCGAGAATCGCATCACCCTGTGGTAGTGCGGTTAACCAGCGCTGCCTCCAGTCTAACCACTGGAGGGCGTGAATTTAGGTTTCGGGATACCTTAAGCAATAGAACCCCTCCCTGCGTGGCTTGCACGCTGTGGAGAGATGTCTGCGAAAGGTGTCTCTTGCAGCAACCACATACTGGGGAAACCTCCCCCTGTGGATTAATTTCCACATTGCACGAGGGGATCGGCCTAAGGCCATCAACTCGCACTAAGTGCATAATAAGGCAAGAGATTCGTTATTTTGAAAACGTAATGAAAGTTAAACAAAATAGTCAGCTCAGTAATTCATTATATTTATTTGGTGAACGAATTACTAACTGCAAATTAACAACATTTATTGAAACGATAAACATAAAATTTGTTTGTTATAATGCTGTAAGTTTAGTGCATAAATGCTATTTGTAGCTTATATGTATATTTAATTTTTAACGCACCTACATTTTTAAGGTATCATGTATTACTTCGCATGTCACCAAAAGTTATCATTTTAAAATGTTATTACGAAACACATTTAGCGACTGAAGCGCTAATTTATTGCTATCACCCCAACAAAGAATTTGCAAGTGAGAATATGAATCTAAAGTATAATACCCCAATGTATTAATATCTAGGTTCATTCGTATTTTCTACAATATTTAAGAATTTTGTTGTATATATTACAAGTCCAGTGTGACATATATCATCACTGTAGTTTTCTTATGAAAATTTATTTTAAAGCTTGGATTAGCTTATCACCATATGTCTAGTCTTATAGAAGTTTAACAAAGGCATATTCTTCCTTGGGCCATTATCTGCCTTTATCTAATTCCTTAATACAATTATTTTAAACTTGCAATATATTGCTTCTGGACAAAATCAACACTGTATCATCAGCGCGTAGTTTAGTACTAAATACTTGGTAAATCATATTAATTCCTTTATGTAGAGTATTAACAGCAGGAGACAAGTATAGAACCTTGGGTACCCCAAGAAAACCACAAAAAATATTTTAGCTTTCCGAAAATAATCGTGAATTATTACATGAGACAGCATGGAAAACGGCGCGGAATTTAATGAAAGCGTCCAGTACAAAATGGTGGCGTTTTCCGTGCCGAAGAGATATGCAAATGAAATAGCCTTTAGCTGCACCCGAAACATGGTACACAACTGGTTTCAAAGATAACATCTTGAAAACCGTACAGCTGAAATAGCCATATTATGGTTGAGACGTTTAAAATGGAACTTGGTATGAAAGTGATAAAATTGAAAAAAAAGTTGAACTTGTAACATGCACATTGTATCGACGGGTAGCTAAAGGCCACAAGGTCTCTCACTTTTATTGCTTCTTCGTAGACGGATAAAAATATATAAATAATAAAAAATAAAACATTTTTTTAATTTGATTACAATTACAAACCAGCTCACGCTATCAAGGGCCATAGCGCACCTAAAACGTTTTTACATCTTTCGCAACTTATTGTCACCTTAAGAAGCTAATAGCTAAAGTTTCGACCAAACCCCTTGGAAAGAATAAAACTAATTGCCGAAGTTTGCAAAATTTTCCGTTGTCAATGACATGCAGCAATTGCACGTGGCATGCTCATTTTTTGTGGGAGGTAATTAATACAAATATCAGTAACATCGAATCCAACTAAACAAACCGAGTTTCACCGATTTCCCAGCTCTCCCCACCCGCTTCGAAGGTGGTGGGATAGAGTGCACTTAAACATGATGCCAGTGTTAAAACTTGGAGGTTGTGTATCTGACTAATGCAATTGGCCGTTACCTTGTCTGATTTACGGGCTTTAAATAATTTGTACAAACTTATAACAAACCCTAAACTTACCGCGCTGGCAACTTAGATCCCACCGTCCGGTTACCGGAGCTATTGTAGTGTGTTGTATATTATGATACACAGGACACAACCGGCTAGCTAGCGACCAGTTTCGAACTTTCACCTTTCGGTTGAAAGGCGTCGCACTTCCCGCCACACTAACCGGTAGATTTTAACGAACTATTCCACCATGTCGAGTGTTTTATCTCTACATTTATTCGGGAGCATACCCTTCAAGAAGTAAAAACACCAAATAAAATTAAATTCTATTTTCTTATCACAACAATATGTTCCCTTAAACTAGGTTGTTCAGTCAGTTTCGTTGCTTTTCCTACCAGTTTTATAATCAACGCCTTTGATGATCGTTTTTCGCATTCGTCCACCATCAACATAAAATAACCATCCAAGGGAGCCGCTCAGGTTAACCCGCCGTAAACAAATATATTCGGCCACTGACACTGATGTAGAACAAGGCATGCGCTGTTCGATTCGCGCGCCAGGTTTTACTCAAAGACAGTGGTGGTTTGGAACAACGTTTACCATGGTATGGTCTATAGAGGTGGTCTATAGAACGTGTGAACGTTGCCGTTGTGTGTTGCCAGTATGGCTCGCAAACGGTTAGGTTGTTCACCTTATTCTAGTGAAGGTTAAATTACGACACACAAACTATAGTTATACACCACTTAATTGCCAGTTTGGTTTTTAAAGCTATTTTAATGGGTAAAAACTAAATAAAAGAAGGAAGAAAACTACACACTATAAGGATGAAATATAATATTTAAAACGTAAAGGGCGTTCGTAAGATTACCTCGCGCCAACTGTCGGGTTACCGGAATGCAGTGTGTTGTGTTTGATGGGCGTTCATTTAATTTGCTAGAACCATTCAACTGGGTTCAGGCAATACCTTACCCAAAAACACAACCGATCAGCTAGAATTATTAGCTCTGCGAGAAGGGTAAAATAAATATTGGAGTGTTGATTTTAATTTTACAACTGAAGTAAGAGTTCAGTTTAGTGAAAGGGTTAAGACATGGACAGGGTGATAATACTTTCTATACATTTAGTAAGCAGTTTTGCTTCTTTCGTCCCTTTAGTATTGTACGTGGACAAATAAAAGGAAGGAAAGAAAAAAACTGCACTTTAACATGAATATTAGGGCGTAAGGGCTGGGGTAGGCTTGGCATTTTTCATACTTTTAGTGAGCAGTTTTCTTTCATACCTTTATTATTTTCAATTTCAATGCGTTATTTCGATGGAAACATTGTATTTTTGTTTAATCCATTAATTTACTGGCTTCAGGAAACTCACACTAAAGCCCCGCACAAGGCCACAGCCAATCAAATAAGCAGGTTCTGGTTTTAATCCCAGCACTTTTTAGCTTACGGTCAGACTTAAGTTAACCGACAGGTGTATTATTATACAAACACTAAAATAAACACCCCAACCATGGAATAGCAATGTATCCGCACACTATAATGCTCGTGGAAACTTGGTTTTGACCACGTGGGTTGTAAATGAGACCTTAAACGTAGGAAACTAACTATGAGCCAAACCTTCACCGCAGCATTTTTACCCTTATTCTAGCAGTCCAGTACTCCCTCCCCAACATTTATTGAATACTTTCCAAAATGCCTCATTTTACTTAGCAATTGTTTTGTGGATCTATTTTTTACTTTCAGTTCTGCCAGCAGTCGTACGAAATGAACTGACAGCACCGACCATGAGAACATCAAAATGAAGATTTAATTAAACTGTCGAAAACTTTGTGTTTTTTAATATTCCAAAGTAAACTCACTACAATGTAATGTTTTTCTTACTAAATTGATCCTTACTACACGGAGAATAGTGCAAATACCTTGTATTATACGTGGTGCATATATAACATTGCTGCTTGTTTAATACAACGTTATAAAAACGAATCTCGCCTGACATGACATGATAAGTAAGAATTCGATATTTTCACTGCGAAAGAAGAAAGTGCAGGTCATGAAATTTGAGAGTTTTAGTGTAAAATATATTTAAAAATAAAAGTTCCACGCTCATATGCTGTTTTTTTTGTCTATATTCTGGTAGTTTAGAATCAGTCTTGTTTAAGTCCCGATACTGGAGTTTATACGAGTTTAGTGTACAACGCATTTCGGATTATAACTTTGATTTTGATACAGTCGAGATGATACCATCAGGGGCTGAAATGCCAAGTGTGGGTCACGAACTTGAACTTCGGCCATTTTGACATTACAAAGTTCAACTTATACACGAGATGCTAATGACAAAACAAACAACAAATAATTGCAGTAAAAGTATCATAATTACAGGAACAGGGGAATTGTAACCGGAGAAACCACGGGAAGCAATGGAATGATACGGCGTGGATTCCCGAATCTTAATATAGATGACGTATTGAACACGATAGTTTTGAACGCCTAGCGTTTAGTGTGCATTAAAAAACACATGGCAGTAAAATGTAGGTTAATCTCACTTAGCAAGTCTGTATTGGAGTTTTGTACCACAATCATCAAACCACTTAAAGCCTAAATATTCACAACAATAAAATGTGCTTCGGACCATTGTATAAGATACGGATATTTGGCATATTGGCAGTGCGTCCATACTAGCTTCGTACTGGGCCATTGACTGCATAACATGTATTCTGTTGGGCAGGTTGGAACTACGCAAACCATTCCGCCACTTGGTGTCCGAACACGACCGGTCCTTCGTCTGGAATAAAAGTTTATTTAACATATCTGGTAGCCATGGGTGTTTTACAAGGGTATCTACCGGGTGACCATGGTTTATATATTTGTAGATATCGGACTGAACAAATAAATAATTTAGCAAATATTACTTATATTACAAATTAGCGTAACAAACGATAATTTTTTGAATATTTTGTTTGTTCTTTCATTTAATGTCGGCACAATATGGCAATTGTGGAGGCATTTGGTGTTGGGCGGTTGGAGTGAGATGAAGTGTTGTTCAATACACGGGAGTTGGTCAGATATATCACCTAATGCCTTGCTCATACAGCAGTTGAGTATTGTATCGAACTCACAACATTTACATTCCGAACTAATAATAAGGTTGCGATCACCATTAACCCACGTGCCACATCACGTGCCAACTGATGACGACATCTTCCCACGTGATTAACAACAGTTAACAGAAATAACTCAGAAGCTGAATTAACTGGAACTGATCATAATACCACACCCATCCACGTGGAAAATATTTAGAAAACATTGAAATAAAGCGGCGAGCTTGGATGATGACGTAAAGGTTATTCTGCGTGGCGCATTGGCGATATTGCGTGATGACGTCAAGTTTACATGGTAGTGAATTTGTGTGATGACGTAATGGTCAATTTGCATGATGAGGTAATGGTGGACACTTGATGCGGTAATTCTAAAATTTGTTCAGCGGGTTGTGTGGTTTGGAATAATATTTTGAGAGGTTTTAAAACCTTCGATAGCAATGATAGTTTCTTACCATATGACATGCTGTCGTCCAGCTCTCCATCGCCATCTAGCGGCTGTAGATCGATGGCTTCCGACGTAGAAGCGAGGTAGTCCCAGCCTGGCGCGCACACACAAATGCATTTGAAACATAGAGGTCCACCATCCTGCATCTAGTAACAAACGGCAAGACTGTGAGAACTTTAAACGGAAACACTGATGTTTGAATCTTCTGCATCACTTAATAATTTCGAGTGGAAATGATTTTAATTTAAACTTTTAAATTCTCTGGCACCGTCTGTGGAAGTAGTCAATAACATTAACAATTTCGGTATGCACCAGCATATCGACTTCGGGAAACGTGAAAGCTTAACAATGTAGGTATGTAGATTTTTGCCAGAAAATTTATATGTATCTCTGGTGGGGGGGCATTGTAAGTAGTTATTGGACTATCAGTATGTTATTTACGTTATTGCTGTGCAAACCAATAATTAAACTTGGTCCAGTTGAACCAATATACAATAATGCTGAACTTAAGCATAGTACCAACTAGCTATCGACAAGTTTCGATTCACCCACTTCGGCTCACTTTGAATCAACTACAACTAGCAGTTTCCATGCCACACACAGTCCATCACCAAACGAAACTTAGCCCGGGTTAATAAAGAAGCAACTTACAGCTCGTATCTTTGGTCGTTCAAACGTCAACACTGTATCATTGCTCAGTGGTTGTTTGCATTCCGCACAAAACACTTGGACTTCGGAATTCTCGAAAATATTCTGAAGTTGCTTTTGGAACAAGGAATCGAATCTAGTGTCCGAAAAATGAGGAAAATATTTTAATTTCACAGTATGTAGAAATAAATAGGCTATATTTATGCCAACACTGCGGTAAAACGAAAGGGGTTGGGAAATAAAATGGTTGTTATTATCATGGATAGGGTGAGTTCTGGACAACCGGCCATTAAAAAAACACTATTTCATAATGAAGCGAAGAACTGTATACATACACGACTTGTATTTGAATGAACGGGCAAACATGCGGTCACATGCAGATCCGTTAGTTATTTGTAGAATCGGCTCGTCAAAATGGGCGTAACGGAGGTCAAAATTGTCGTTGTGTCGTCAATAACAACTTAAGGACCAAGATTGTTTGCTTTTTTGTCAACTAACAACCAAAAAAAAGTTTTGATAGACCAGGTCTAAAAATATAGCGACCGACTTCATATTACTACCAGTAAGTAGTTATTGTACTCACGTGAGATTTCTTTAACAATGTGCATAATGTGGGAGACATTATGAGCGACTTTCTTGGCCTCGTTGCCGCCACATACAGCAGATTTGCTTCCTCTGACATCCATTTTATTCCCTTTCCTTCAGCTAAAATGTAGAAAGTGGTAATCTATCGTGGTAAGCCGTTGATGACGTGTGTGGAAGCGTGTCATAATGTAACAATTCCAAGAATCGTATTTCGAGCGAGTGTTTGCAGTGGTAACTTTATATCTTCTTTGTTCTTGGTCTATGACTTTGTCGAAGAGAAACGACTTGTTTGACAAACAATGAGTTTTAAATTTGTGTGCTTACAAGCAAATGGGCTATAGGGTAATAACAACCGATTACTGTTGGCCTTAAAAACTCGCCAACTGGATAAACATCAGAATAACATTAACACCAACCATAGCTGCATTGATTTAATTTATCATTTTTTTGTCTTTTTACCAATGTGGAGGATTGGTGATGCAATATCAATTGAATGATGCATGGGGAATAGATGGGGGAATAATTAATGAAGATTTAATTTGCGATGGAAATTTGACGATGACAAATATTTCTGTGGTAACCGGTTACTCGTGTACAACAGAACACGAACACTAAACGCTAAAGCCAGCGGTGCAAGGCTAAAGCCAGCGGTTAAAAATAAAAAATAATAGCGAATTAGTACGAGTTACTAATTGCCGTGTAATCTAATTCAAACACAGTGATGTAATTAGCCGCATATACTATATGGTGTGTGCTTTAATGATAAACCAAGAGGAAACTATAGAAGGAGAGATACAGGGAAGTAGCCTGGTGGGGGGTGTACTCAAATATAAAGAAATATAAAATAAAGATTATGGTGTTAGAGTTGGTGTTAGTTGGGATTCAAGTTAGGATTAGTACTGGGTAATAATATTATTGTTGTGCCGGGGTTAGAAAATAGTTTTCACAATTTTGTGAGCAGTTTCCCTCCCTTATTTCCCCCTTTTCTCCTCTTAGCATTGCCCAAACAATATTTTGAAGCTTGTCAATTTGAATGTGTGTTCATTTGACAGACATGGACGCAGATGGACAGGAGACGCGATTATATAAGTGATTAAACAGATTATTAAACTTTTGGGAAAACAGATTGCGAAAAATCTAGCATGGCTTTTAAAAAACTAAGATCAGGTTTAAGCGAATTTGATAGAATAATCGGTAAAAGCGTCGGTAATTTGCAGTAAGCAAAATATTATTGCGTCAAAAACAGTCGCTGACTAGACAGGCGTGTCCTTGCGCAAAGTTCTCATGCCTAAAACCAATGGAATACTGAGCTTAGCTTGTACAACACACTGCAATATCTCCGGTATAACCGGATGGTGTGCGTGAGGTAATCTGAAGACTGCAGATGTGATAACTCTCTCACGTTTGTCGATCATGATATCGGTCGTGTTAACCATTTGGCCAAAAACGTGGGAAAAAAACATCAATGCAACTCTTACCCGACGTCTAGCGGTAACGTTTTATATAAAAAACCGTCTACTATATGGAAACATTTTATACGTTATTATCACATGGGACAGAAAACTGCATACATAAAAGCATCTGATACATGTTGCACGAATGACCGTAAACTTATTGTTGTATCAAAAGAGTAAAATTGCTTTATTTAACAGTAATAAAGTAATTTTACGATAAAGTCATATTAAATATTAATTTTAGCACACCCTCCAAACTTCACTTACATATATACTGCAGCAGGTTCGATGCAAAGTCATCACACACGGACACAGTGTCGAATTCCAACCCTTTCGCCTTGTGTACAGTACTGACCACTATATCTGCGTTGTCCAAATCGGTCGGAAGATTCTGTGAAAATTAACGGTGATCGCACGAGACACAGGATTTTTATAAATAAAGCGCACAGTTGGTCTTCGTAACCACATTATAACTTAGTAATATTAATACTATGATGTGGTTCATTTCCTAACGTCGTGTCAACCAACCAGTACAACATTCTCGATTTAGCTGTTAATTTGTGTTATGCAATGTTTTGTGGTTTTTGAAGCATCGCACTGTTGTCTTGTTAGTCGTTCATCGTATTCTCCTCCAGCATGGCTGGAATATGGATTATTTGAAACATATGTTTGTTACACGGCCAGCGAGTCAGGTTTAGTGGATAAGTGTGAACTTACTTTGAGCAGATAAATACGTTGTGAGGATATACAGGAAATCCAAATGACTGCAGTCAAGTAATAAATCAGACTTACCATTCAGCTTCGGTGATTCGACCAGTCATTTGTTATCTATGTATCGCATTATCACAATCAATGTCATAAAATATTAATATCAGGTAAAAGGAATTTTCATTATTTACCAAATCCAGTCCTAACCGACGCTAGTTTGTTGGACTAATACCACAAACCTACTCGAAGGTTATTAGTAAATTCACAGCATTTTACCATTGGCGGTTACTCTGAATTATGGATTATTTGTTTATTAATTCGATGATTTGTTGTTTTAATGCGTAAATGCCAGGCGAAAAATAAACTGTAGCAATGAAGGTTAAAAATCTAACTGACAGAAAACGCAAAAGTCAACTTAATTCCAAACTGCATTTTAATAAGAAATGTTGTGGAAGAAAAAAATTAATTGTGTTGTTCTGTTGCTTAACGTTATGTCATGGGAAATATCCTTATCCAGTGTCTTAAAATATAATCTTACACCATCTTTGTTATAATACAGATCTAATAAATTGAATTAGGATGCAATAAGAAATCCTAGGGGAAGTTTTTAATCCATGATTAAACCCAAGCACAAGAACTTGATGCAATGAAGCGGTGAGTAAACAGGGAAAAGTGAACCAGACAACGCCATTGCAGCACCAATGAGTGTATAGTTCACCCAATTGAGCACTTGGCGCACTCAGTATGGCAATTGACGGGGTGAATTGTCGAGAGACAGGAATAGCTCCAAGTTTTATTGGTTCAGTTCTGTGAAGGTAATTACCAGTCATGTGTAACAGTGCGTGTGTAGACACACTGATTCAAGTTATTGGCAATACAGTGAGTGCACTTGTAAGCAGACTATTTTAGCAGAGTTGAGTTGAAGTACTAGTTTAATATGGTGAACCTGGTAAGAGTATTGAGTGCCCGGGGGTTGTCGAATGTTTTCATCTGTAAGCCAGCAGTCATCGCACCAACGAAGCTTTCAACCTTCGTCACATACGAGGACAATAGATTCAACAAACATCAACATAGGTACACAATACTCCTACTTCCATATTTTATTTCCTTTCTCTGCAAAAGACAATTTCCGGGACGATTAGAGCGTGCGGGCGGTTTACGCAGTGACACGCGAATGACAATACACAGGCAGTGTTATACGGGCAGTGAACAAGTTGCGATAACGGCACTTGGCGTACAGATAACATATTAACAATTTAATTTATCACTTAATAAGTTGGTAGCCTTTAATATTTCGGCGTATCATCCTTGACCGACGTGATTATAAATAAAAACGTAAGGAATGAGGTTAATCGTGACTTAAAAGCTGTTTCAATTCTAATACGTAGATTACACCATTAGCCTACATTAAGTTAGCAAACGTCAATATATATCGACTCACTTACTTAACCGTTGTGTTTAATATTGTGATGTGGTGTTTGGACTTATCGTTTTTTTAAATCAGTTTCGGTGAAGAGATCTATCACAAATTCATTTGGCAAACATATAGTAAATAAGATTTTTTTGTACAGTTATTGTATGGTAAAGTACTGCGTTTATGAATGCATCAGACCTTAAATCTACTGTCTCTGAAGTCACCAGACAATACCACGGTTGCTAACGATTTCTATAGCTTTACGAATGCTGCTAAATTGTACCGAACAAACGCAAAAATAAACGAGAGAATCAGTTATCGCAAGAAAAAGGATAGCAATTGCATTTATGACGTCATACTCTCGCATATTTAAAATTTCAAGGGAAAATCGGTTCGCGCTATTTAACCAGTTCAACTATTCTGTGGAACCAGTATGATAGAACGGACGATTGTGTAGTAGGAGCCACCAGCTTAAAGTGCATTGTCATGCGAGACTAGTCGTCTTAAATAGTACAGCAGTGTTTTCGCAGAACTGCAATAAAACTTGTATAGCATTACTACATGGAATTTGAGTCGATCAAATTTGCAACGCGACTAGTGCAGAATTACCATGCGTTGTTTTTATTAAACTTGTGTTTAATTCGTCGTAAGTTATTCATTTTACAGCCATAAATATTATTTTAAGGTGTTACAGCAGCCAGTCAAATATCATGGCGACTTTAGAATCTGTGCAAGACAAAGTTCGCAGTAGAGATCCCAATCAAGGCGAATTTTTGCAGGTCGGAATTTACAATTGATTTAGCATTGGTATTCACTTCTAGGCTACATTGCTACTTTCTGTATTGTAGTTTGCTGTATACGTTTAAACTGCAACACAAATATGTAATAATATATAAGACAAGACGGTTATAGTTCATCACAATTGGCATCAAAAAACACGAATTTTCAAACCAATCTATCATAACAGCTACTATTGTTGTGGAAGTAATTTCATAAATTAAATTCTTGTATTGTTTTAATATGATAATGCTGTAGATTTATGAACAATGTGTTTTGACAGGCTGTTGATGAAGTTTTGTCATCTCTTCGACCGCTGTTCGACCGGTACCCCAAGTACTTATCTGTGCTGTCAGCAGTTTGCGAACCTGAAAGGGTCATTCAGTTTCGAGTCCCGTGGCAAGATGACAAGGTTTGCAGCGCCAAGTGGCGATGTTATTGAAAAGGTTAATTACCCAAAATTATGTACAGGGCGACATGCAAATAAACCGAGGGTTTAGAGTCCAGTTCAACCAGGCAATTGGTCCATACAAAGGAGGTTTGGTAAGTCAACGATTAAAGTTAGCGATGTCAGCGATTCGTTTGTGTAACAAACAAAACACCAAGCCTTGCTATTGGCGAATTGGGCTGGCGTGGCTCGGTTAACTGATTAACTAACCACCTTGCGATAATTCAAACCGGCATAACAATACTTGCGTGTTTTTTTCGCTCACTTGGTGTTTTAAACTTCCATGCGCAATTTACCCAAGCATCTTTCCTCAGCGTTTCCACCCGTCTGTCAACCTCTCCATTATAAAGTTTCTGGGCTTTGAACAAATATTCAAGAACGCGCTGACCACACTTCCGATGGGTGGCGGAAAGGGAGGCTGTGATTTCGACCCGAAGGGGAAGACGGATAGTGAAGTTCTAAGATTCTGTCAGAGCTTTATGACCGAATTATACAAGCATATTGGACCAGTAAGGATTTCATAGATGTGTTTGCTTTCTTATTTATCTCGTGGGATTCCATAAGTTTCTGTTAAAGCGCCGTTTTAGTATTGCAATGGCCATTGGAGCAAAACAAAGGAATTAGGTCACGCATAACACACAATCGCATAATACGAATTCACCACCTGCAGATGTACTTAATGTCTACCGTTACAACACATTAAGCGAAAGTTATACATTATTTTCATTTCCAAGTGAGCCAATAAGGCAAATAAAATGTTTGGATGAAGGATTAATCGATTTCCATTATACCGTTACAATTATTTACTTAGCAATAGCTTACGACTGAGTTTCTATAGGCATCAGCGCCACATTATGTTATCAGACACTAATCGAATGACTGTAATAACTTATGCGGTTAGCGCTTGGACGTTTAAACTCTAAGCGGTGCATATTATATTGTACGTTCATAAAACCCAACTTTCCACCCACGAGATTCCACACACTATCAGTATGTGATCCGAGTTGTGTGAAAGAGTCGATTTACAAAACTAATGGATAAACCAACGTCATCATCAGGATGTCGATGTGCCTGCTGGAGACATCGGAGTTGGTGGGCGGGAGATTGGATTCATGTTCGGACAATACAAACGCATCACAAACCGCCACCAGGGTGTGCTGACGGGGAAGGGCTGGGGTTGGGGGGGTTCACTGATCCGGCCTGAAGCAACTGGTATGTAGGACGAGGACCCAGATATAAATAGGTGATTGGGTTAAGATACTGGCTATAGCAGCTGGCAACAACGGTAGAAAATAAGTAAACAAACAATGACATGATGGACTACATTATAGTTTGTAAACTTAGAACAGATGTTCACCAGAATTCTCTACATAGGATACGGGTTGGTGTACGCTCTCGATTTCGCCATGAAAGACGCGGGGGAGTGTTTGGCCGGGAAGAAAGTTACCATTTCAGGCTCCGGAAATGTGGCACAGTTTGCGGCTGAGAAATGTCTGGAACTCGGTGCAACTGTGTTGACACTCAGCGATTCTGCTGGAACCATTTACGAGGTGAAGTTTTACTCACCGCATGGACTTATTATTCGTGCTGTGATAAAAGCTCACGTACATTTCATCGAGTTGTTATGGTGCGTTAAATGAGTTAAAGGTGATGTCTGATATCTTATGTGTAAAGTCGATAAATCAACCACGCGATAACTGCGCTGCACATTCGCTTGTTCGCCTCCCCCGAGCACGATGAATTATTGATAACCTGTACAATGTACAGCCTGCAGGGTTCGACACAGAGAAGCTGAAGAAGGTTGTGGCGATCAAGGACGCCAGGGGAAGATGCAAGGAATACCTTCAACATTCCAGCACAGCGCAGTAAGATGTGGTTTATTATGTTTCTCCCGTCGTCATGTTGTATTGCGCTGAGATCGGGTATTGTGTTGAGTGTTGTATTAATAGGATTACGACCATTGTTCTTCCTCTGCCTCTATTATAACCAAAATGCACACACCAGTTTATTGTGATGAATTATTTAATGTAAACCACAAACATTTCAACCTGTTTTATCCCAGGACAGCTGAACATTACTTTTGCTTAATCCACAGATATTTCGAGGGCAAGCGGCCCTGGAGTGTGGCTTGTGACGTAGCACTGCCGAGTGCCACACAAAACGAGATAGAGAAGAAAGACGCCGAAAGTTTGGTGAAAAACAACTGCAAGTATGTATTCGAAGGAGCCAATATGCCGTCCAACAACGACGCCATTGAAATCTTCAAGAAAAACGGTGTCGTATACTTCCCAGCAAAGGTAATTCGATTTCTTTATATTACGATCGATTCTTGCTCCATCTGCGTGGTGAAACAGCTTGTCCATCTCGCCGACGGTTGAGGCATTTTAATAACACGAAAACGATGATTATCACGAGGTAATTTCAGTGCGTCATGTAGTTGTGTTGTATTCTGTGCCTCGGCCAATGTTGTCAGGGAATAATTTAACATTTTTTATTTGCGTGTTGAAATGTTTAAAACACAAACCACACTCCGATCAAATCATAACTGTGACATGCGCGTTTCTATCCCGATGTACGAATAGGCGGAGTTGGTATATTAGGGATAAAACATGGCTTAACATCCCTGCTACCATACAGGCGGCGAACGCTGGTGGGGTGGCTGTGTCCGGGCTCGAGATGGCGCAGAACTCCGGCCGAGTTCATTGGTCACGTGAGGAGGTGGACGCGAAGCTGAAGGGAATCATGGAGAATATCTACAACACGAGCCGAGATACTGCGGCCGACCTTGGACACCCGGGTATGATGACTGGATATGTATCTCTATGTCGCACATCTGACCCTGGAACTATAGCGATTAATCCAGAATGTGACTTAATATGGAACGCACAGACGTGATGTCTGCGACTCCGTGGGTTGCCCCGGGCGAATGGCGGTAAAGCTTGCCATACGGAGCTCACGTGTGAACCCGTCTCCTCCTTATCTATGTGATCAACCACATTGTTTAAATACAACATACCTCGCTGCTCGCATTATACATACTGATGCGCGCATTATATCCCAGGTGACTTTCAACTCGGGGCCAACGCAGCAGGATTCAAGAAAGTCGCTGATGCCATGATCGCCCAAGGCCAGGTGTTCACCAACAGCGGGTAGAATCGAAATATTCCTGTTCAGCATCTTGGTCGCAATGTTGTTTGTAATATCTCTGCCGCCGATGTCATTGCCAGTAATTTACCTTGTCACGTGCGGATTAGTTTGTAGAATCATCCAACATACATTATTCCCTTCATCAACATTCTATTCGTTGAACTCTATTCAAATACACTTGTCGTGAATGTAAGATTGTGTGTAGTGTGGTCATTTTAAAAAGATATTCATATTATGGGGTTAATCCATATTTAATTTTAATTTTTTTTCAATTAAATCTGCAAAATGAACGTTCAAACACTTGACGTTGGCGAATTTGTTGAATAACGGATAAGCATTAAAAGTAACTTAAAACTACACCAAGACGAAATTCCATCAGTGTCAAGCGTTTAAGAGTTCCCTCCTTTAACGATGCTACCCACGTGACACACGCAGACACATACCACGCAATAAACACGTGGTTGCCATCCGACCTCGACCAGACGTGAGTCTATCGTTCGAAACAGACAGTTTCATTGTGGCTTTTATTTGTGAGAGGGCCATACATTTATTTTGTACATGTTTAATTTTTTGACCGCAAGATAGACAATCATTTTAAAAGAAGCTGTTCAATGGCGAGGAATCTTACAAAATACAACCCAGCCCTGCCAAATTATGTTTAAACCTAATTTTTCGAGGTTTAATCCATAGGATTGCCATAATCTCAAAAATTCAAACTGGTCAATCAGCGTGTTACAACTCGCATTTCGACAGAAAGAAATCGTTCTGTCAAAATGTTAATCAAATTTTTTTAGTGTGCATACACTTTTAGTGGAGAATTGTATCAATTCCACATTATTTCCAAATATTAAATGACTGTCAGTAAGTGAGTGAACAATCATTAAAACGTTTAAATGATAATAGCTAACATAGCGTTGATGCGTGTTGGCAAAAATATACTCCTCTAGCAGAACAGGAATAACAAGTTTGCTTTGGAACTCAAGGACCATAACGAGGTTCTCTTTGTAAAAACAATTAAAGCGTACAATCTAAATATATGTTGTCGTGGTTCACGTGATTGTCAATCTTAGGATTGGGAGATAAAATGGCCAATAGAAGAATCTTCTTTGGTCGCTACGTGTCCACAGTGATTATGGCTGCACCGTGCGGCAACAGGAACGATGTGTTCAGTCCATTCCCGTAGGTTCATGTGGGGGCAGACCGACCCAAATAGAGAGAGAGAGAGAGAGAGAGAGAGAGACAGAGCGTTCAGAAGTAAACCACAGAGTATCATCATAACTGCGCAGCTGCAGAGAGAGACATGGGCGCTACTCAAAACAATCGGAAGTCCCTCTGTACACTTAAACAAAAATTGAAATGTCCCTTAAAAAATGTTGGTGTGTTGCCATTATAGGTATTCCAGTAATAATAAAATCTCACATGCCTGGTAAAACTGTAGGTCATGGACGAAATGGTGCTCATTATCATGACTTCAATGGAACTGCATACTTTTATGTGGCTTTACTTGCATTTTACTGTTAGTTTCACTAGGGTTTTACAGCTGTGTCCTTTTACCATTGCCTTTTTCCATTATTTAATCATGAGGTAATAAATGTAATTGCCATTCCTCCATTTTCATTGTTAAAAAATAGATGTACTCTAGCTGCATTTCAAAGAAGCAAATAGTAATAAACCAACTCACAAACGCATACCTTTGGACTAGTAATCTGAATATATACACAAGTGTGGGGTGTACAAGACATTGAGACAAAATGCACAAATCTGAGTATCAGTCCTTTCAACACAGTCACTTATGCAATAGAATAGAATATTTATGTTTTTTTCGGTGAATAGGAAAACCCAAAGGCTTTATCACCATGAGAGACCATGTTACCGGAGCAATTGCAAGGTATTGTATATGATGAAGGTTTTATTTTAGTTTAACTGACGAATCTAAGAGGGCCAGGCGATGTACGCTAAGTGCCTTGCCGAGAAACAACACCAACCAGCTATCGACCACTACAACCAAGTTCCACTCACTCTAAGTTGTTGCACAATATGTGGAGTGCGATCGCCGTACAACTTCACTATCCCCACGTTATTGACGAGTCCCTGGTCCTCTTCCAGTATCGCATGAGTCAGCACCTCATTTAGACTTCCATATTTCCTTAGTGCCGTATTTTTGATGTAAATTCCTTGTTTCTGTTGACACAGATCAAACATTTACTTAGTTGTGCAAAGGAACATTATCGAGTTGCTCCGGACAAGCAAGTAGCATGAGCCTTGATCGAGGCAATGTCTGTGAAAAGTGTCTTTGGGTTGCAAAATTTTTATTTGCATGGTATTAATGGTATTAACAACAATTAATTTTTGAAATATTTTTCATGAGTTTTTTTCTTTTTTTTATTTCTAATGCGTTTTTCCATTGAAAAAGAACGGTTTACTAAAGTGGCACCTGAGGTCACAACCGCACAGAAAGTGGTGAAGAGAGTAGACCAGGTGCCTGTCTGGTCGTTGGTTATCTCACTTAGACAACACTGGTGGAAGTAAAAGCTAATACAACTCACCCTTCGCTGTTGCATTGGGATGGAAAGTGCGTACAAATCCATGATTAAGTTGAGCCCCAGTGTTGCAGCTCCCCCAACCACCACTATTTGCTTCTCAACATTTGCAGCATCACCCAGTTTTGCAACGACTGTCTTGATGACCCCAACATTGGTCCGGCACAACACGCAGTACGGCTTACCCACCTCCTGCCCACATACAGTGCCTGGGTGGAAACATCAATTTCTACTTTATTTTCTCATAAATACTTCGCAGCATTTTACATCTTTAACATATTGATAGTTAACAAAATTTTTAGTCAATCTTGTCAATGAATTTATGAATAAAGGTCAATTTTTTAAAATTAAATCATGAATTGGTTTTTCATCAGAATACCTTGGCTTTTAAAAAAATCAAAATATAGATTGTATTTTTATTCACACTGTAAAACTATAAATTATGCAGATGAAAGATAATAGTCGTTAAAATAATTCTCTTTTTTGAAAGTGGAAATGTTATTTCAGTTTGGAACAATAATGATAATTGAATGCTTTGAAACATAATGAGTCATCCGGTATTATTTGAAAATGTTATAACATTTTTGTTGAGTCCCAAAAGAGAAGAAGTATTTTTATGGCCATTATTTTTCCACTGGTTGTCTAAGACTTTGCTTATTCACTTTTGGTGGTCGGAAGCAAAAAATAAAGATAATAGAATAGGTTATTCATGTTTATCCACGTGAACGGGAAAACCAAGGGGCGTTAACACACAGGCAATCGTCAGATCACCTCACGCCCGCTGTCGGGTTACCATAGCTTTTGCACTGTGTCGTGTATGGTTTACACGTTCATTTAATTTAGTGAACCTATTAATCCACTGGGCTCAAGTCCATTAAATGCCTTGGCCGAAGACACAACCGACTAGCTATCGACTAGTTTCGAACCTGCATCACTTTAACTGAAAGGCATGAGCCAACATACTAACCCACCAAGCTAATCGGTCAGAAAATGTGGATGTTTTGCACAACTTACCTGGATTTCCGACACCCAGAAGAGTTTTTTGTGAAACGTTTGAATTCCACCTCATATTTGGAGATACAGTGGTTTTAACGAACCCATTGAACTTGAAGCCTCGTAGGATTGAATCTGCAACCTGAGCGATCTCAGTGCCGAACCTGAAACTCTGGAGATAAAGAAATTGGTTTGTTCAGAATTGCCTCATGTTGGGGGAATACCCAGGTTAATTACCAGGGTGGGGATAAATAATCCAAAACCGAAGCCATGAGAGTGAAGGTTCTTTTGTATTTTAAGTTTTTTTACATTTTGTTTTGGCTAATATTTTATAAACATGCCAATGTGACAGAAACTTTGAAACTTTGTAATAGTTCGACAGTAACAAACAGTGTTTCATGTACTTAAACTAAACTAAAAATCCTTGCTTTTAACATTAATATATTAATTATAATAATCTTTCACAAAATTAATTTTAACATTATTATAATAAAGAAACTATACACAACAAATTGTAACCTGAGTTAGGTAGTAGGAATGGGTGTGGCGGACCAATATAAGTGCATCGGTGGCTCGTCGGAAGCCATAGATCTGCTGGTGTGAATCCCCAACCAACACTAGTGCTGCTTTGTTGACTTGTCTCACCAGTATATCTCGCATGCATTCTGTGCAATCCTGCGCTTCATCTAGCAGTATGACATCATAACCACATATCTCAGGTGATGTCATCTGCCAAAGCTTAAGGTAACCTGTGAGATGACATGGACAATTATGTTTATAAAGGGGTTATGTTATATCAACTACCAAGATTTTAACAAACACATTAATTAGAGATACTAATAGGTTAAGCCAGGTTAAAATAAGTTGTATATGTGGTTTGTGTTCTTGCTTGTGGGAAATTTCCTTCTGAAGGATTTATGCATGGTTATCTTGTGCTAACAGTCAACTTAACATAATTATAAGGGTGTGTTGTATACAATAAGTTCCCACTGGGCTAAAGCATGGTCCATTCGCGCATGGAAATCTTTCGACCGCTGGTTCTATGTGCTACTAATGAGTTTCAAGGGATATTCACATACAATCATCTGTCATCATGCAATCTTTGGAAGTGAAGTCTGTTATCATGTTCCAATACTTAGTCGACATGCGCACCAGAGCCTGCAAATCAAGAACAAATCATTGGATAAACCACACAAGATGTTTCCATCCAAACAGACTGTCGCAATTAAAACTTAAATAACTATCTGTCCAGTTAACCTAAAGATATTTCCCCTATAAGCACATGATTCTGGTGATATTAACATAAAAGAAGTTCTTTAGGAATACGGATATAAATAAACATAATACACACTGTAACTCATGCAACTCGACTGTGGCCACCAAATATCATTTAGATCCAAAAGCCTTAACAGATCTGGACGGTGGGTTTAGTCAGTTTTAGAGCTTCATCCCATAAGTTTAAAAGTTGTTCAATCTAAACTAGCCTTTAGCTAGTAAGTTGTTTACATTGGCACTTAGTAAACGTCAACTTAACCGAGAGGGTTAATTGGCAAAACAGTAGGAAAGTCTCAATAATCGGTAAGCCGACAATAAGCATAACGTTATCTAACCTGTCCCCATGTTATCCGACAACACCTCTAACGTTTTCCCACCAACAGATATAAACATGCGCCATTATACTGAGGAACAATCACACATACCTCCCTCAAATCATTGGACAAGTCCTCTAGAACATAAACATTGTTGTTTTTCTTCAATCTGCTTCGAGGAACATGACACAGTTTGATACGATGATCACTACTTGCCATGTAGCAGAGCAGAGTTCGCTTGATGAGAGAACCAAGAAAAGCATCTTCTTTCTGCAGCCCCAGTTTCATGATGATGTGACTTGGTGTCATTCCATTGCGTCGATCTATCTTGTGCGTGTAACTGGCGGCATGGGGGGTACAACGTGAGTATGGTTGGCTGGTCATTAGAGTTATATTCAGCTAGACTCAATTAAATCAGTAAGTAAATTGAACAAGACAGAGTAAAGTAAATTGAATTAAATCAGTATTTGGGTTTGTATGACACAAAGAATCAACCTCCCAGAGAACTGTGCTGTGAATCAATAAGAACCAACTTTTTGTTTAGATTGTTGTTTTTTCAGCTGAAACGTTGGGATCAAAACTAGCACTAGTGGATTAATAAGTTGAACTAAAACCGTAGAAACACTAAAATTATATGCAACACACTGCAATAGCTCTGGTAAACCTACAGTGGACATGTTTGTAGTAAAAAGGGGACACAATGTAATGGAACAATTTCCCTTGTGATAACTGATGTGTTGCCTGGCCTAAGTAAGAACTGTACATCAGTACAGACAACACAAAATATGGAGTTTAATACACTTGTCACAAAGGGATACCGTTGCATATCAAGTCCACGGTATGCGAGACTGTGTAAGGTGGAGCAGTTGACGTTGGAATGATTGTGGAAAGCTTTCCTTCCTTCTTCTACCACAGCTCTGTGGAGGAATAATTATGGTATAAGAAAGGTTGATTATATTCAACTATTGCAATGTTTGTAAGATTGGATCATAGGTAAGGGTTGGATTTTATCCATCGTTGATTCACACATTACAACTAAACTATTGTCTATATATATAAAACTATATATCTAATTAAATCTTTCCGCAATTGGTATGGAACCGCCAAGTAAGCTGGGATGATATTAACTCACTTGCTGAACGAGGTGTACATGAACGACTGGTTGGGCTTTGCCTTCACCACCGCAATGAGGGTGCTTGTCTTCCCCGCTCCTGCATATGCCATCACTCGCACTACGTGTCCTACTTGGAAGACGTGGCTCACAACTTTCAGCTGCTCATGAGTCAGCACCTTCTCCTGGCTTGAATGAATCGGCATATTCTCTCGATACAATCCCTTTTTACTACAAACATTGCGATTCAGTTTATTATAACAACTTATTTATTAGAATTTTTAAACTCACATCCCAAGAGCTTTTACTGAGATTTCAAAACAAATTGTACTTACTGAGGTTCTAATGGTAAAGGCAACGAGGCATTTTCCAAGATCGAAAGTGCAGCAATAATTTTGAAATGATTTCTGAACAAAATAAAAAATGTATTTAAGTGGTTATGACAAAGTGCATAAAATCATATAATGATACAGAAATGTGCTATATTTACTCAAATATTGCTATTGATAATGGAAAGCTACTTCTAATGCATTGGATTCATGCCCCGCTAAGTATGTTTGCCCAAGGACACAACTAACTTGCTGATGGCTGGTCTTGATCCCACAACCCATTATCTGGCGGCCAATGTATCAATTGACTAAGGTAAAAAAATCAAGACCTTCCGTGTTTCCTGTATTCAAGAAAAATGTCAAGCATCAACTCACTCCTGACTTGCTAGCAGGAAAAGATGTTGAGCCCAGAACACAGATGCAACTGAGTAGAAAAAATCGGAGACGAGAGATATTGGGAGGGATGCGGTGAGGATGTGATGGAAGTGATGAAGAGACTTGACATCCGGAGACAAGATCATGATGATTGCAATTAACATCCACAGTCTGGGATTGTTGGTAGCCTGGTGGAAACAAAACTTAGAAGAGATACATATTTAGCGAAAAGGGTTTTATTGTTAAATCAAAGATTGGCAAACAAAGTTTTGATAAAAAATATGTTTACAATTTTAGGAAATTATACATGGAGCATGGGTTATGAGCAATAATGTAACATTTCTTTCTTACCATGTTCTAGTTCAGGGGTGGGCAACTTCTCTATTCGGTGGGCCAGATGTGAGAAAATGAAGTCATTGGTGGGCCAGATTATTAGATGAATAATATTCAATAACTTAACCACATATTTATTCACTAAATTATTGCCATAGTTTCCATGTTTCGTAAAATAATGACGACTAATTTTGTACTCTTTTAATACCGCAACACACTGACCATAGATTAAACATACTGCTTTGTTGCCGACCTTTGTAAAAAATACTTCAGAATCCAATCTTTGTTAAATGCTCAACACTCTATTTCAAATTTACATTTCATAGGATATTCCATGGTTAATAATCCTTACAAATGTATAAAATCCATTTATATTTGGAATTTAAATTTAACTGGACCCGGCCAGCGCGGCCGTATGTTGCCCACCCCTGTTCTAGTTGAATGATTCCCTTCATATTAGCAGAATAATCAATGATGTAAGGAAAAAAAAACAAACCAGGGGATTCAAATTGGTTCTTTAATTAATATTAAGTAATTGCATAAACTTACTCTTAGACAGTTCTAGTAATCACCCATCATTGTGTCTTGTGTGTGTTACAATTATTTCCACAAATCTCACCAGAGGTTGTTTGATCATCTGACTATCATGGGATAAGATCTTCTTCTCCAATAAAGAGTTGGCAAGTTGGAACAAATGATGACGCTGGATGTTGGTGGCCAACATATCCAGCTCCGTTGATTGAACAACTTTGTTTCTCCAATTCCCCATGAACCTGGGTTGGAATGATGTGACATACAATACAATGTATCATGTTTCAACATTTGATAAAAATTAGCAATGATTTCTGTTTAATCTCCGTTAACGAGAAGATATAGGAGCATTATAGATGGCGTATAACCAATTAAGACCTCTATGAACGGCAGGATGTGACGAGTGGTACCCTCCATTAGTCATGGTTTTTAAACTAGTGTTTTGCTGAGTAACAATGGTGGTGATTCCCCAATGTTTGTTTTGTTGAAAGCAGCATGTGCTAGGCTGCGCGCCGGTGTTCTCGTTTAGCTGTAAAGTTTTGTAATCGTGGAGCAGTGCTTTGTAAAATAAAGGTGTTGAATGTGCATCTGCTAGCTGTTTTGTTGGAAAAAAGTTGCCGATGTACGAAGGGGAATGGGCTCAAAATTTTTAAACAAAATTTTGTAGGGTTTTGAGTTTAGGTTGCAGATCCAAGCTTCAATTTTGAATTGTGAAAAAATCTAAGACTTCCTATGTCAGGATTTTGAGTGACAGTCGTTTTTGTGAGGTCAGTTTGCATTGGAGAGATAGGGAAAATAATTAGTTGAACGCCTCCTAAATGAAAAACGGGCTATTTTGAATTTTTTGCCAAAATCTCCAAATTTATAGAAATTTGAGTGTGGATAAATGTTACTAGTCAACTGTTTGTCTAAAATCTTACACTTAATTACTTATGCTAATTAGCAAAGTAATTAATTAGTCATTTTTTCTCATTTTTGGTTGTTTTCACTCCGGTAGAGGGTCGTTCGGATATTTTTTCAAGAACCTAACTTCGAATGGCTTTTATAAATACCAGACAATCTTTCGATACAGACTGTTAATCCGATTTGAGATATAGGACTGAAAAATGTACTCCTCTTGGTATCCACATGTGTACTTTTTTTTCATATTTTTCAATTTTTGGGCAGGTGTGAAGGCCTAGATGTGTTGTTGGACACTTATGCATACAGAAGATATAACAACTTACCAATCCTAACCATCCTTGATTGTCAAACATTGGTGAAAGAAGTGGAGGCGGACAAAATGTGGTCACATCGAGGCTCAAAAGGTGACATTGGGTGTGTTTTTTTACTCAAAAACAACTATTTGTACCCTGGTTATGGACTTTAAACCTTTCAAATTACAGTGAAAAAATGTGCTGAAACTTGTGGAACATCAAGCAGTGAATTTTAATGTGTACGAAGAGTTTCAGTCATCACCAGTGACAGTGTCGCCACATGAAATCTACAGAATGACCACCCTTCAGTCGAAGGCCTGTAATAGCCGAAGCAGTCAACCGAAACGGTTAAAATTTGGACCGGAGTCTCACAGAATGACCTCTACTAGTAAGTTCAAACAGTTTAAACCAAACTGGAACGGTCACCGTTACCAAGATGGCGTATAACCAATTAAGACCTCTATGAACGGCAGGATGTGACGAGTGGTACCCTCCATGAGTCATTGTTTTTAAACTAGTGTTTTGCTGAGTAACAATGGTGGTGATTCCCCAATGTTTGTTTTGTTGAAAGCAGCATGTGCTAGGCTGCGCGCCGGTGTTCTCGTTTAGCTGTAAAGTTTTGTAATCGTGGAGCAGTGCTTTGTAAAATGAAGGTGTTGAATGTGCATCTGCTAGCTGTTTTGTTGGAAAAAAGTTGCCGATGTACGAAGGGGTATGGGCTCAAAATTTTTAAACAAAATTGTTTAGGGTTTTGAGTTTAGGTTGCAGATCCAAGCTTCAATTTTGAATTGTGAAAAAATCTAAGACTTCCTATGTCAGGATTTTGAGTGACAGTCGTTTTTGTGAGGTCAGTTTGCATTGGAGAGATAGGGAAAATAATTAGTTGAACGCCTCCTAAAACAGGAGTAGTCATCATATTACCTTGTGCTTACCATGGGGTTGTTTAAGCTATTGCACTGCGTTATTACAGTGGCCCATATGGGCAATCCTGAAATTTTATTTTAGTCTACAAAACTATTTAATAATCGACAAAAATATTTTCAAATCGCCAAAATATTTTCAAATCGACAAAAATGTTTTTAAATCGGCAAAACTATTTTGCCGATCCGCAAATCTTTTTTTGTAGCCAGAACACTATTTTGTTACATTTGTTGACTCGAAAAGTTGGACGGTTGAGTAGCTTAGCTTTATGATACATGTACATTATTAGTATGATAATAACTTTACAAAAAACAAACAATATTGTTAAATAAATTCGAAGCCTAGTCGCCTGGACGAATGGCTTAGTGATGCGGCGCGCAGGACCCTTAGCCAAAAGGTGGCCGATAGAAACCAGCCGCTGTAAGCAACAAGTCGGTTGTTTCCTTGGACAAACCTTGTAAAGATTTTAACGGCAGTTGCTTTAACCTAGTCAAAGTTACTTTTCTGGCTCAAAAATACATTTGTCGACTCGAAAATGCATTTGTCGATTTGAAAATACTTTTGTCGACAGTGAATTTAAGATTTGCGGTTCCTAAAAAAGTTTTGCCGATTGACAAAATAGTTTTCCCGATTTGAAAATATTTTTGTCGATTATGAAATAGTTTTGTAGACTGAAATACAATTTAAGAATTCCCCTCATGGGCCACCGTATGTTATACAATATTAATGCATTACTTTTGTTTTATTTCAAATTATTAATCCATTAGGTTCAATGTCCACTATATGCCCTGTCCATGAACACAGCGACTAAGCCAGTGAATTGTACTGATCCAACAACCTTTCGGTTGACAGATAGCGCGTCAACCAACCAAACTATTCCGCCACACATGAAAAACTCACCGAATCAAGTTAAGTATCAAGAATGGTTTGACAACTTCAGCCTCAGGTTTGCTGTGCCCCATGTTGGAAGCCTCCATTATACTCTCTAGCTCCACTAGTGACTCGGTGTCATTCATTCGAAGCTTGTGATACAACTTCTTCCAGGGCATGAACTGAGGTGAAAAGTTAATAAAAACTTGCAATTGTACTCGCATTGTATTCAAAAAAATGTGAAGCAAATGTTGTTAAATATTTCACTATTTACCTCTTTTTTTATAATAATATTGTTCCACCGAGAGCAAACCAGAGGACAGGTTCGGACCATGTCATAGATGGGCAAACAGCTGAACACGATTTCGAGAATGTGGTCTGGAAACTGGTTCGTGTCGATTCCTTTTTCCTCTTGCTGATATGTCAAACAAGCGACGTAATGGGGTTTAAAACAAGCAAGAAATCATGTTTACTTAGTACCGATAGTTTAACAGATGCTAATCACTCATTGACACATGGTCTTGGTAACATATTGTTCTATCATATGATCTACATTGTTGTAGCATCTGTTATTTACCCTATGCTTTCAAAAATTAATGTGGACATATCAGAATGTTACTAATTTGCAAACCACGTCAATTAAAAAACACCTTTTTTAATAAACAATCACATCTGATGATCATTTGAAGCTGAATTGTTCTCGTGCTAAAGTAGTTCATTACCATTAGTTATGGTAACAAACAACCACTAAGTATATTGTGCTTTTGTATATATAGGAAATTAAAATGCCGATTCAATTGCTTGGCATATCATAATAACATACAAATAGTAGCCTCGGTTACAATTACACCCCATATATCACATCCACAACACAATAACCCACCATATCAGGCAGTGGCTGGCTTCCACACATAACCTCATCAGATAGTTGAGCCATGTATTCATCAAATTCATCATCGCTCTTATGAAATATTTCCTCACTGGAATCAACTAGAATGAAAGTAAAGAATTGGATTCAAAATGCAATGTTCATACCAAAGACAATATGACTGTGGTGCAATATCTGTTAACTTGAAGGTTCAGCCTCAAGTTCTATTAACTAATACTTAATGACATACAGACATACAGAACTATTTTATCAGTAAGTTTTTCATATACGAAAAATTGTCCTTTATATCATTATCAATATAACAAAGAAAATTTATTTTTTCAAACAACCAACAATTATTGAGACCTGTTGCACAGGTTGATTGACTGCTTGCAACAGCCATGTTGTCTCCATCTTGGGACATTTGCTGAAATATAATTTAAATTATTACTAAAGCAAGTCTGAAAACCAAGGTAACATAGTAGCATTGCTGGGAACACTCTAGTGCTCAAATACGGATTCAAAAATAAAAAAGATCTTTAAAATTGGGTGTTTCTACAAAGAGTTTGTAAAAAAACTGACTAAAAACTTTCATAGGAGCAAAGCTTTTATTGTAGCGCCAAAACCTGCCACAATATTCACACTCAACAAAAGAACTTTCTTATGATACATACACAAAGTTACTTTGTTAGGTAGACACAGTGTTGAGGTGTGCATAGTATTTTGAAAACCCACTGAAATTTCTCTAAGAACAACAATTTAAAAATAAGACCGTTTTTTAGCATTTTGCCGATGATGTCTCAGAACTGAAAACACCTTTGTTCTTCACATTCTAAAGGATGATCCAAATTCATAAAAGGAACTAGTAGCAAAACATGATTGGGACTAAAACAACCTATAATAACCAAGGTAATTTCTTCAATTTTAAAAAACAACTTTTTCTATGCATTATTACCATGTGTAATGACAGCTTAACACATAAAACCAACTTAAATAAAAAAAGTTTCAATATAAAAAACTATAATTGGGACACCCGTACCCACTAAGTCCCAGTCTGCTTTACCATCCCATTATACCAGGAAGAAAATGACCAATGGCATTTAAATCTTTAGGAATATTAGGTAATATGTAATGTTTATGCGGTGAAAAAATTCCTTAAAATAATCCAATCAACCCTAAAAAGTCCACCAAAATATAAAATACAGTGGAACCCCGCTTGGAGACCACCTCGATAACACGACCACCTCATTATCAAGACCACTTTTTTGCGGTCCCGAATAATTTACTATGGCAATGCATTGCATTCTGTTTCAATAACGCTACCACCCCGGTTTCCAGACCAGGACCACCATATTTTGGTCCAAAACTTCAAATTTGACTCTGCTTGTGCAAAATAATTTGCCTTTAAATTTATTTATGATCAAAACAATAAGAATAAATGAGCGCACACAAAAATAATGTGGCAGACAGAATTGAATCCTACAAGATAAACTTTAGTATTAAATTCATTCTGCAGTATCTGATAAAAATAAAGGCATTTGGTGAAAATTTAGTAAAAATGCAGACGTTTAAGCTGCATATGACGAAAACTTGCTGCAAATCAAAATTCACTAACACGACCACCCCGCTAACGCGACTGCTTGATCACAGTCCCATAGGTAGTCACGTAAGCGGGGTTCTACTGTACATAAAAATTACAAAACAAAAATATTAAGTGTCCCGGATGCTTGAAAGAACAGGGTATACAATGTTTAAGAGAACATCCATTTCACAAGTCAGACATTTAAAAATTCAACATTAAACTGATCATGCAAATCAGGGGGTTTAAATTTCTTGATAGTGTAACATACTAGCTGCTTTTTCTTCTATGCTACCAATGGATCATGGCGCAGATGTGTTAATAAGGTACACAATAATGAGGTAAATGGAGTCTTATGGGTAAACCTAATGGCTGACCAAGAGCCTAGATGCCAAATAAAATACTATAAATGTATATATATATATATATATATATATATATATATATATTTATAACTGTTTTTTATTGTTAAAATTGTCAATTATAATTATGATGTTATGAAACACATAAGGAACACCCGGTATGGAAAGTATGGCAATTTTCGCCGAGATCTCGAGTGTGCACGCACCCAAATATTGAAGTGTGCAGTGTGCAAACGTCCAAGAGTGCACACTTGAAGTGTGCACACAATTATTTAAAACATATATTTATTTTACACAAAATATGAATAAAAATAATTAAATTTTCTCTCCTTTTTATTACCGTTTTGGCAAAATCTTAAACAAACATATTATTCTATGTTCTTTCCTAAATCTATGGTATCCGTCAGCTGACGACAGTAAATTACCCGGAGTCCAGAGGTAGGTTCACAGATTTGTTGGAAATTATAGGATTTTTATGTAATTTGCAAGCATGACACTCCTGAAATAGACGTGGAAAACATAAACACTTGCATCAAGTATACTTTGGTGTTGTTTGTTACCCTATGACGTGGTACGTCACAAACATCATACATATTGCGGGATCGTATCAATTTATTCGCGCACAATGCAACAAGCATTACAAGATGAATATCCTATCCTATTGCCCCTCCTACGTCAATTTAGGATAGGATAATCATGTTTATCTCCGTGAATAGGAAAACCAAGTGGGTTAACACACCGGCTATCGTCAGAATACCTCGCGTCCATCGTCGGGTTACCGGAGCAATTGCAGTCAGTGTGTTGTGTATGATAGACACGTTACTTTAATTTGGTAGAACCCATTAATTTGATGGGTTAAAGCAAAGTCCGTTAAGTGCCTTGCCCAAGGTCACAACCGAGTCTCTAGACCAGTTTTAATCCTACAACCTTTTGGATGAAAGGAGTCGCACTTAACCGCCAGACTATCCGGTTGACCCTTGCTTGAACGGCTGAACCGGATTTGCATAGGATTTTCAAACGCTTCCATTGGAATCCATAGTACAATACACTTTAAAGCATCTCTTATAAATATAAGTTTTATTTATTTTATGTCTAATATACTATATGTTTTAATTTTTGGTGTTTGAGTCTTTTTTTTGTGTTTGACACCCCTCACGTGTTTTATTACTCTTTGCGTAATTATCACCTTGTACTTTCCTTTGTATTTCCACTGTTTAAATCGTTAACATAGTTTCCAAAAAAATCCCACAGTTAGTAAAACGTGCCGATGTGAAACTTCGGACCCTCGTATAATGCCCTTTATATTCTGAAAAATGTGAATAGTAAAAAATATAACTTACATTAACCTAAGTAACTTGAGCCAGACTATATAACTCGCATTTAGAATAAGTATAATAACCTGCATCACGAGTATTTGAAGACGGAAAATACAGTTTTTACTGAGCAAGGAATCAGATTTTAGATTTGAGAAAAGACAATAAAGCAACGAAGAAAATATTGGCTACTACAATAGTTATTCGGCTATCTGTGGAAAGTAGACTTTTCGCTGCGCAGCTCGCCAGAGACCGGCAACTGCTCAAGTGATCTATTTGTGGATTCGGAGGAAAGGGGCATAGAGAACTTTAAAACGGAGCAACTGATATCAATTGGGGAAACGACAGGTAGGCCCACCACTCTTGAAAAATATTTCATACTCAAATTTTCGTCAGGGGCTGAGGTAATAGCTCGTCTAAATGAAGACAAAATGTGGTCTGCCATGTATACAAACGCAGATGTCATAAATTCGCTTGGTCAAGAGATGTCCATCTGTATCGATATTGTGATGGCGGGCAGTGGATGCGAGGCAATAGTGGAGAGTTTTTATAGTTTAATAAAATCTCACCAAATGCCAATCCAAACCAAGTCGCCAATCCAATGATGTATTAGTTCAGCGTGCAATTGTAGATTGGTGCATCCCACACCCCATAGGTTCCCCACAGACCATGGAAGCAATTGCACAGATTTACACTAAAGGTGATATGAAATGTGGCCTCCCGAAGCATCGACTACCTGTCTTTACAGACGAAAGAGGAAGAGCGTGTTCGCGATTTGGCGTAAGCAAAGACGTTAGCCGAATTAAATCCGAAGAGTTGCGATGACCACATTTGGTGTGATCCGATGGTTGTAGTTCATTTTTGTTTGTTGCTGTGTGAAGAAGCAATTAAAAGTTTATGAAAATATTAAAATACTTGTCATTGTTTACTCTCTCGGTTACATCCTGGTATTAATATTAAAAAAATAATTAGGCTGGGTAAGGGTTTAGTTACACAATTTAACTTACTTTTCCTACATAAACGGTAGTCATTGGGTACGATCTCTACACAAACATTTCTAGTTACGTTGATATA
>CH002705.1:148306-166166 GCA_000149265.1 Ciona savignyi
TCTGTAAATTAGGTACATTTTACTGTCGATGGGAAACGACGACAGAATAGGGAACGGTTCCATTTCTGTAAATTAGAATATTTTTGTCGTTGAAAACGGTGACAGAATAGGGAACGGGTCCATTTCTGTAAATTAAAATATTTCTGTCGTTGAAAACGGTGACAGAATAGGGAACGGGTCCATTTCTGTAAATTAGGACATTTCTGTCGTTGAAAACGGTGACAGAATAGGGAACGGGTTCATTTCTGTAAATTAGAACATTTCTGTCGTTGAAAACGGTGACAGTAAAAAGAACGGGTTCATTTCTGTAAATTAGAACATTTCTGTCGTTAAAAACGGTGACAGAAAATGGAACGGGTCCATTTCTGTAAATTAAAATATTTCTGTCGTTGAAAACCGCGACAGAATAGGGAACGGGTCCATTTCTGTAAATTAGGACATTTTTGTCGTTGAAAACGACCACAGAAAAAAGAACGGGTTCATTTCTGTAAATTAGAACATTTCTGTCGTTAAAAACGGTGACAGAAAATGGAACGAGTTCATTTCTGTAAATTGAACATTTCTGTCGTTAAAAACGGTGACAGAAAATGGAACGGGTTCATTTCTGTAAATTAGAACATTTCTGTCGTTAAAAACGACGACAGAATAGGGAACGGGTCCATTTCTGTAAATTAGAATATTTTTGTCGTTGAAAACGGTGACAGAATAGGGAACGGGTCCATTTCTGTAAATTAAAATATTTCTGTCGTTGAAAACGGTGACAGATTAGGGAACGGGTCCATTTTTGTAAATTAGGACATTTCTGTCGTTGAAAACGGTGACAGAATAGGGAACGGGTCCATTTCTGTAAATTAGAACATTTCTGTCGTTGAAAACGGTGACAGTAAAAAGAACGGGTTCATTTCTGTAAACATTTCTGTCGTTAAAAACGGTGACAGAAAATGGAACGGGTCCATTTCTGTAAATTAAAATATTTCTGTCGTTGAAAACCGCGACAGAATAGGGAACGGGTCCATTTCTGTAAATTAGGACATTTCTGTCGTTGAAAACGACCACAGAAAAAAGAACGGGTTCATTTCTGTAAATTAGAACATTTCTGTCGTTGAAAACGGTGACAGAAAAAAGAACGGGTTCATTTCTGTAAATTAGAACATTTCTGTCGTTAAAAACGGTGACAGAAAATGGAACGGGTCCATTTCTGTAAATTAAAATATTTCTGTCGTTGAAAACGGTGACAGAATAGAGAACGGGTCCATTTCTGTCGTTGAAAACGACCACAGAAAAAAGAACGGGTTCATTTCTGTAAATTAGAACATTTCTGTCGTTTAAAACGGTGACAGAAAAGAGAATCGGTTAATTTCCGTAAATTTGGGACATTTCCGTCGTTAATATTTCAACCCAGTACAGGTTTGCATGTATTTCCGTATTTCTGTTTTCCGTATTTCTCTTCTGTATTTCTGTAAATTAGAAATGGATTTTTTCTGTAATTCTGTATTTCTGTAAATTAGTATCAAATTTCTGTCATTTCTGTAATTCTGTTTTCTGTAAATTAGTTGTGCCCATCCAAGCGATCATGTAGTATTTAGAGGTACCGTTCAGAATACCTTCTTCCTTTGGGTTGGGAAAATGGCGAAAAACCTGAGATACATTGCAATGTGTTGTACATGAAATATAACTGGGAAGTTTGTACTGTTTTTGTTAAAGTATGGCATCTTTTTACATTAGTAGAATTTTTTGTTCCACTCTGGTCCACTTTTTCAGGCCAAACTTTCTAACCCCCTCCCCCCCTCTTATTCAGGGCTGATATCGTCATGTAATTAATTTTAGTTTTTGTCTTTCCAGAATGGACAGCAATGTAAGAATAGATGGCCACATAATGGATGTTGTGGATGAAGAATGGGTGAATGACCAACTTCCAGTGGAAGACATTGAAGTTCCGATTGATGAGTTGCCAGAACTGGAACAGGACAATGGGAATACAAACGAAACAATTAAAGAGTTGGAAAAGAAGTGGAATGATGACAACCTGCAGTCGTTGCTCAACAACCATAATTGTCATCAAACTTGAGGGACATGTTGAACGTTTTGATTGATTCAGGCTCTGTTATTTGATGTGTTAAACAAGTTTGTTACACACACACATATTTTCACATTTTGCGTGTTGTATATATTATGCAAACAATACAGTAGTATTTAACCAACTAATTGTGTTTTTACTTTGAACTCTGAAACTATCAGTCCCAAACAATTTGACTCAAAAAATTTGCACCTGTATATGCATTATTGCTGTTTACACAGAATCGTAAGTGCCTTCGTGCAAACCTTATTGTTGTGCTGATTAGAAGACCAAGGGATGAAAATATATCTGCAGAGTTGTGATGATAGCCACGACAACATCTTGCTTCCCGATGGTATAACTGTTGTCGTTGGTCGGACACATGAAATGAAAATAACCGACAAAAGATGCGCAAGGTGTGGATGGAAATGTTTTGTAGCTTAGAGAGAAAGAATGTCATTTGCTAAATTAATATTTTAGAATGAATTGGTTGTTACCAGCTAACTTTATCAAAATGATCTGCTTTTTGTCGTTTGTATGATCTGAAAATTGCATGTGTGTTAACACCCTTGGTTTTCTCATTCACATGAAATCCTATTCTCCTATATTCTATTCTATATAAAATATCAGCTATGATATTTTCCAGCATAATAACAACCAGAATATTATGCACAGAAAGCAGTTAGAGTTAACGGCTGATTACGCATCAAAAGTAGTCAAAGTGAAACAACTTGGACCGAACCCAGGATCCATTGACGGAAAGATGTTAATGAAGAATGAATCATCAACACTTCATCTAGATGAGGTTTTATGCATACTTCAAAGTCAATTCCAGAACAAAATATTTCTCTTAAACGGTTTATAATATTTTTATTTGTTATTTTTAAACTAGACTATTAGAATTATGTTAGTTTTATCCAAAGCATGAGTGTTTAGCAGAATAGCCAACCGCATGCTCACAGTCGGGTTTTCGAAGTTGTTGCATGTGTATAAAGATGACATTACTTTTTGTTTTAAAAGCAACAATTGTATTTTAGTAGGTTGGCATGATGTGTATAAAGATTGTTCCAATGAGTGTCCAGTAAGTTTGCTCCACAGGCAACATGCAGGAATGTTAGCCGAAATGTCATCGTGCAAGGCACTAAGCGAACATTGCATGAAATCAGTGAATAATTAATTGGTTTGAAATAAAACAGTACCAATTTTGCCAACATATTTAACACACTACGGAAGCTTTGATAAACTGATTGTAAGCATGAGATAATCTTATGATTGTTCCTTTTGTTATCTTGCATTCCACTTCCTGCACCCACTCTTGTTTTATTTCTTTACTATCCCAGTAGAACCAAAGAAAGAAAACAAAAAGCGAAATCTTAATGATTATTTTGGAAGAACTGAAACCAAAGCTAAAAAATTTAAAGCAGACGAAAACTTGAATGGTGAGTGTTTTTGTAAAGGCTTCATTTCATTAAAAATGTTCTCCCCACTAAGATTTATCTTCTGAGGATGAAATCCAACAAAAGTTAAATCGACTTCAAAGCAGCAACAGCTATGAAGTAGACAAAGTAGCAAGCACTGGTTAGTATTTATGTCCATTCACGTCTTCTAGCATATCTTCCTATATAGAGTCTTGAAGTAAAACCCCTAAAAATATTGCCTATGATTTAGTGGCACATTGAAATAGCCCAGTTGTGGCACTTACAACAAAGCAGGATATACCTATGACAATATATATTTTTGCTACTGGAAATAATAACACCACATCATAGTCTTAATCTATAATTTATAAAGGATATTCATGTTTATCCATCTGAACAAGAAAATGTGTTGTGTATGATCCAGACTTTCCTTCAATTTGGTAGAACCCATTATTTAACTGGGTTTAGGCAATGTCCTTTAAGTGCCTTGCCCAAAGCTACACCCGATTAGCTAGCAAACAGTTTCAGACCTGCAACCCTTGGGCTGAAAGGCAACGTACTAACCTACTGAGCTTACCAGTTAAACTTCCTAATGTAGAATTCTTCACCAGCAAGGTACAAATGACACACCAATGGTTACCTTACGCCAGGACCCTGTATTTATGGCTCATGAAGTTGAATTAAGTTGCAGGAGGCGTGGAAGGGGTGTGGCGCAGTGTGGAAGGAGGGATGTTGGTGTATGAATCGGTCGGCATCAAACACTCATCACGAGTTGTCGCTTTCGATCTTGACTCAACATTAATTTCAACCAAATCAGGTGGATTTAAAATACAGTCATCATTTTACAACACACATTAGTAAACCAAAGATTGAATTAGAATTTCAAGCAAAGTAAATTTAAGTACAGTACAATGCAAGTGATTTGCAATTATACAGGGGAACATGAGATTACCTTATACCTACAATTGCGAAACGCATTTTGTGTATTTGAGATATCGTTTTAGTGTATGTTCAACCCATTAATTTTATGTGCACCAAGAGTGAGTTATCATTCTATCAATTGTTATCTTTTAAATAAGGTTTATAATGTAGGCAATCATCAGATTACCTCTTAGCTACAATTGGGTCTCAGAGCTATTGCAATGGGTTTAATACCATGGAGACATTGATAAAAGGTTTTAAATAACCAATTGGATTCAATCAACGTCTCACAAGTGCTTTAAAAGACAACACAAGCGGGAATCCATCCATTGGGAGTGACACAACAGAACTAGGAATGTTATCCTGAAATCGTGTTTAAGATAGTTGCATTTTATTCAGGGAAAAGATTTGCCACCGACTATGAAGATTGGAAGATAATGTTACCATTGATTCCTAAGAAGTTAAAGCAACTGGTGGTTAAGGGTAACTTATATTGCCGTGTTTATTGCTTAAATTTATGTTTAAACATCTCTGTTGTGTATAAGCAAACTTAAACTTTACCCCAGTGAATAAGAAATGCAGTTTGGTGTTATCAGACAGGGTGTTGTGCCTTCGATTGGAATATCAAAGCTCTTCTATTTTGTTCTGTATGGATGCAATATTGTTCAGTTGAATCTATTAGGTTTAGGTTCCATCAGCTAATTGCCCAAGAACATAACCGACTAACCTTGATTACGATTCAACAACCTTTGACCCAGCGTTAATTGACTTTGAGCTATCAGACCGAGGTATACAACAATGACTAACTAATATGGGGAATCCCCAGGGGTGAAACTCGTCATTATATCCAACCAAAACGGTATCTCTATGGGCAAAGTAAAAGAGGAAGATTTCAAGAAGAAAGTCAAATCGGTGGTTAAAGCTTTGGGTGTACCATTTCAGGTTCGATACATATAGTTTTGGTTGATTTTTTTCATTATTTCTTGGATTGCAATATACAAAGACACCTGAAAAAAAATTAAAACAAAATAGCAGAATTTCAATTATTAAACCGAGTAAAGACCCATTAAGGTAAACTTGGTTTATCAGGGATAAAAATATGCACCAACATGATCTTAGTTTTGTATTCTGTTTAAATCATTATATTTAAGTCATATTATTAAGCAAAAGTTAAGTTTACGTTTGGAGTGCTAGGGTTGCAGATGCCACCTCCACATCCCTGACTTTAAACAAATCTAAGAAAAATACCTAAAACACGCTGATAATTTTGATGCCGTGTTCCTAATTCTACCAAAGGCTTCAGACTGTTTATGTTGGGTCTATTTAATATACAGCAAAAATTTCAGGTATTGGCTGCGACTAAACGTGGGGTTTATCGCAAACCCAACATTGGAGCGTATACTTGGCTCCGTGATCATGGGAACAATGGGATTAAATTGGAGGACTTTGTTTATGTGGGTGATGCGGCTGGTAGGAAGAAAAACTGGGCTCCTGGAAAAAAGAAAGATTTTAGTTGCTCAGATAGGTGATTTTCAACAATAACTTATTATCAATTTCGACTTCTTGATTAAATCCACATTTCTTGTTTTACCATCACACACATTTAGCTTAATAATGCACCACACTATTTAAATGTAAGCAAATTGCTTAGTCATTCGACTGGCACATTCTCAAATATCACAAACTAAACTAATTCACTTCCATACCCCACTATTGGCATTTGGTGTTTCCTCCTACTCAGACAAACACGAGTTTCAAATCCCATGGTTATATCAATGATAGGATAGTATGTTCATATTATCCCTGTTGATAGGTAAATGCCATGATAATTGCTATATAGGCTTTAAACAGGATATTTCATGTTTATCCCCGTGATCACACACAGGCAATCGTCAGATCACCTCGCGCCCATCGTCGGGTTACCGGAGCTATTGCAGTGTGTTGTATATGATAGACACATTTTTTCAATTTGGTAGAACCCATTAATCCGCTGGGTTCAGGCAATGTCCATAAGGTGCCTTGCCCAAGGACACAACCGACCAGCTAGCGACCAGTTTCGTACCTGCAATCTTTCGATTGAAAGGCGAGGCACTTAACCGCTAGACCAACAGGGGGGACATGCCAGTGTTTGATAATATTTGACTTCTGTGTTCATTCATACCTTGCTTCATCCCCACCAATATCAACTCTAGGTTGTTTGCGTTGAACATCAATGTGCCCATTCTTCACGCCAGAGGAATATTTCCTGGGGGAGAAACCTGTGGAGTTTTCAATGCCAGACTTTGATCCGGTATTAAATCTATTGTCATTATTTAAGTAAAGTTGTTGATTTGAAAAGGGTGCAAATGTGCATTTCTTGTAAAATATTCTTTTTTAATAATGATTTATGGTCTTCTGGTATCTTAGATTCTTGTGGGTTTAATTGTGGCACAAGAGATAAACTGATGTCAGCAATTAGTTGCTGTGTGAGTGACCAAAGCTGCCAGGAATACTTAGGATCGAGAAATATAGGGTCATTACGACAAGTAGTTCTTGATTGCATGCCCTCAGTCGGGTTACATGTGCTATGATTGTGTGTCATACAAGCAATCAATCTTCCTGGGTTAATGCAATGATGGACAAAAACATAATTGTAGTTTTACAATGATTATATACAATATTGGTTTAGCAGAATAACTACCATCTATCATTTGTTAATTTAGTGAAGTAACGGATTTTATGTTGGGTTTAAGCTTGTAATAAGATGAAAAACTAATTTAACTAAAATTTATATATAAGAATTCTTAGTTTCAATATTTGAATAATTTACTCATTTTTATTATAAACTTGGTGTTTCTTGTTGATTATATGATCTCCATAGAAATCATTAAAGAAATCTGTTGGAAATGAATTCAATGATGGGAAATTGTCGAGTGAAAACCAGGAAGTGATAATTTTGGTTGGGTATCCAGCATGTGAGTATCCTGCATCCCATGTTAATGTTGTCATCCTCACTGTGGATATTGATTGGCAGGTGGGAAGTCAACCTTTGCTCAACAACAGCTGCTCCCCCACGGCTACACTGTAGTGAACAGAGTAAATACAAATACGTTTTGTTTTTGTAATCAGCTAAATTAGGTTAATGCATCCAGGACAAGTTGAAAACATGGCAGAAATGTGTGGCGGCTTGCAAATCTGCTCTTGCTGCAGGGAAGAGTGTGGTCATTGACAACACCAACCCTGATGTGGAATCGAGGAAAAGGTTTGGGATTGTTTTATTCTAACCAAAGTGCATCGGTGTAAACGGATATAAATTTAGATATGTTGGTGTGCTTTTTTATCCTTCGGGATGGAAAACAAACAAGGGGCATTACCATAATTAACTTGAACGTAAAGTCGGGTTACCAAAGCTAATGAGTTCCGGCAAATAATTTGCCCAAGGATAAAACCAATTACCCAGCATCCATTTATTATCAAACAAACTATAGGCTGATAATCCAATGCCCTAGGAATGAGCTGACTGACCAAACTGCTTAACATTATTCAACTGGGTTCAGGCTATGTCTGCTAAGCTCAATAATCGACTGGCTTGCGAATGTGTTGTGCATAATTTAGTCATTTCTTCAATTTTGATTGAACTGATTAATCCACTGGGTTTAGACTATGAAGTGCCTTGCCCAAGAACACAGCCTACTAGCTAGCGACCAGTTTCATACCAGCAAAATGAGAATGAGCTGACCAACCAAACTGCTTTACATTAATTTACTTGTCTTCACCACCCAGATATATTGAATGCGCCAAAGCAACCGGCTGTAGTTGCAGATGTTTCTACTTTGACATCTCAATTGAACATGCTTTCCATAACAACCGGTAACTATTATCCAACTCATTAATCTCATGTTTATCACTATTATTATGCGTCAATAGTATTGTTGTTACTACATATTTCAACTTATTTGTGAGAACACACAAGGGGTGTTAACACATGGGTAATCGTCAGATTACCTAGCGACCCCACGGTCTTGTTACAGGAGCTATTGCAGTGTGTTGTGTATGATTCAAACGTTCCTTTACTTCAGTAGAACCCATTATTTTACTCAGTTCAGACAATGTGGTAAGGGTCTTGCCCAAGGACTCATGGGAATTGGACATGGCACCTTTTTTATTCTACACGACCACCAACCAAATATTGGTTGTTGAAGTATCAAATGTTGCAGGTTCCGCGAATTGTCAGGATCATCACATGACATCGTGCCACCAATGATTATTTACTCGCATCGAAAGAAGTTTATCCAACCCACTTTAGAGGAAGGTTTTGACGACATTCTCAACATTAATTTCGTCCCATCCTTTGACAGCAAAGAGCTTGAAGAAATGTACTTTATGTATAATGCCTAAATGCAATAAATCTTGTCGTTATCACCCGATTGACCAAAAATCTGTGATTTTACTATTCAATAAACCTAATTTCAAAATTATAAACAACCAACTTCAATCCATCAAGCCAAACATTTTGATTATTGAGATTCCACTGATGATGATTACAACAGTAGTTGGATGATCCTCTCAGCATCCCAAGATGATAGTCTCCACGTATCCCTAAATGACCGTTTAACATGCAATCGTCAGATTACCGTGCGCCCACTGTTGGGTAACTAGTTATTGTAGTCGGTTGATATTTATTTTATTTTTTTGTATAAAAAAAGGTGCTATAAAGTATAAAATAAGTGGGTTAATATATTTTTTTGGTGTCCCAAAAAAATATTTTTTTGGTTTCCCCCAAAAAAATAAAAAAGATGTCGTAATTAAAAAAAAATCCGAAACCAAACAGATTGTGGTATCAGATACCGTCCTTAAAAAAGGAAAAGGTTCTCTTCGAATAGAGTATCATGCCCTGGTTGATGCCAAGCAGCTTTTGCCAAGTTTGTATTTGTAGTGCGTGGCCTTTTAAGTAACATTTTGATCGTGTGCATACACTCTTTGAGAGAGTTAGCAATAAAGCATAAAATTGACTATGCCTTTGTTAACTGCATACATTTTTTATTACTTGTTGTAAATTGGAGGCCAGAAAGAAATGTGTTGGGTTGTTTTAAACTAATATGAAAAATATCCATGTAAAAAATATCACGTATCCCATTTTTCGTCAATAAAATATGGTAACGGCAAGAAAGTGTACTGGAAAAAGCACTCGTGTAACGAACTTTAACCAGAGTCGTGGGTTTGGAAATGTAGAAAAGTATCACCAAATTATTTGTGTATGGTCAAATAGAGTAAATTTTATTCATGATTACTAAATATAACTTTTGACCAAACTAAAAATGCTGTAATATTTACTGGAAATATACAATTGGTCATAACTCTATTTTAAATACTACCTCGGCGGCTCGTGTTAAAGTGCTTTTCGAACGTCTGTTTGGTGTTTGCACATTGTCGCAATTGTCAAGTTATAAAAAGCAACTGGTTCGGTTGAGAAGTTAGGGGTAATTCAATCTCGATCGGCGTATAGTTTCAGTTATCACCCGATTGACGTTGATTAAGTTCAAATTAAGGCCAAGATGGAAATGTTCGATGACTTAAAACGGATGAACAAACGGCAGGTTGGTTTTCTTGTACACGACAACCTGGGCAGCAATTAGAGTAGCGAGTTTCAATTAGGAAACTATGAGAATCTATAATCGTCGGATATACGTTGGTGCGACTCCACCGCTATCTGAAACCTTTGGGTTCTGCGACATTTAAAATGGCTAATCTGTTTGGGTATCAATGTATTTTATATTTAATCGATTTATACTAACCCTTACATTACTTGAGAGCATCCACAAACCCACCCCCAGGTTTATTACCAAGTCCTCAACTTTGGAATGATCATCGCATCGGCGCTGATGATATGGAAAGGAATGATGGTGGTGACTGGGAGTGAAAGTCCGATTGTGGTCGTACTTAGGTGGGATGTAGATTGCTGTGGCAAGCTGATGCATTGTGTGTTTAGTCCTCCATGACGCATCTGTTTTTTCGGTACCTCTAAATACTACACGAACTTAGAGGCATCCCTGTTTTTTAAGATTTCTACAAGATTTTGTGTGGGCAACAGTTGAAAATTCGGTGTGTACTAGTGACGAGAATTTGATATATTTTTCAAATTCTGCTTAGACATCCTGTCCTGCACCCAATTCCCAGATCATAATTACCAATGTTTCAATTTTAGTCACTTTCAATCAATCTTTAAATGAAAAAATTATGAAATAAGGTTTGGGTATGTCTAAATAGTGTATTTGGTTGCAGTGGCAGTATGGAGCCAGCATTCTACAGAGGTGATCTCCTGTTCTTGGCCAATGACCGATCTGACCCCATACGCGCTGGCGAGATTGTTGTGTTTAAAATTGAAGGCCGAGATATTCCGATTGTTCATCGAGTTATAAAAGTCCATGAGACGTAAGTTGCAGATATTAGAAGTTGTTTTCTCAAGTCACCATATTCCGTTAAAATTTTCTTACAACTTGGAGAGCTAATTGAGACAATTGTAGGTCAATACCTGTACATGTCCAATTTGTGTCTCTAAGAAAGTCCATGGAATGCTTATTGCTTTAAATGATTGGTTGAATTAGATTGTTTGTAATTTGCATAAGATTCAGAAATACTAAACCCAGAAATAACCCCACAAACCCGACTCTGGGCCCAAGTCTTATGTTCATTGACATATCGAATGTAGTTGTCCACCGCCTTGTTTTCAATGTATGATGTCACAATTATTTAAAAAGTATCTGTGATGTCAAAATATGTGAATGGTATTTATGATATCACAACAGACATGAGGGAAAGATCAAGTTCCTGACGAAGGGTGACAACAATGAGGTGGACGACCGGGGACTGTACAAGCCGGGGCAATTGTGGGTGGAGAAGCAACATGTGGTTGGTCGTGCACGTGGGTTCTTACCCTATGTTGGTATGGTTACCATCATTATGAACGACTACCCCAAATTGAAGGTGAGTTTCACTAATGAAGCAATTTAACATAATGCGTGAGGAAGGAAATTACAAATGTGTTGTTGGAAATCATAACTAATGAATTTTCCCAAAAGTTGTGGATATGTCCATGGGTATTGGGCTGCTGTTCGGTCGACCTTCACAAAAAAAATCTTTTGGATATGGCAGAAATGTGTTAAAAGTAATTAAACAACCCACTGTTTCAATACATTTACTCAAACTTTGTTCTTTCAGTATGCTGTGCTTGGACTTTTGGGAATATTTGTTCTAATTCACCGGGAATGATCAGTTTGATGCAACAACAGATTTCCAGATGCTGTAAATATCTCAGTGCAGCAGATCCATTTCTATTTTCTTTTTAATGGATAACAGACATTTTAAAAGTACTTTTTTGTCGTACAGTTCGTTTGGTATCTATTCTGCCTCTGCCATGTGAATGTTTATATGGTTGGATTGTCAGTTGTCGAATTTGTGTGCAATATTGCAGGTATAAAATCCAACAAGCATCCAAGCAGGTTTTATCTTGTTCTAAGTGATACAAAACATCTTCGATGTTCTGTGTGTTGGACCGACAGATGAACAGTTGTAGTATGGCCTGTTGTGTACTTGTGCAATACAGTAAGATTGCCTGCACCCAAAGGATTAATTAATGGCTTGAATAAAAACAGTAGAAATATCTCCACAGTATACACCACACTAAGACACAGCCTGTATCCTTGTGGTGGACGCAAAGTTATCTTCTTACCTGTCTTTTTTCCATCCACAGGAATAAAACAAATATGATTATGAGTTCTGAATACTTTATCAGTCCTATGCTGGACCCCTTTCCCATTTTCTTTTCTTTTTCAAACATTTTGACAGAGTTGCCATGAGCGTCCAAAATCATTAAAAAGGATTTTAAATCAACTAGCACAAATTATAGGTAACATGACCTAGATATGTGAAGACCCAAAATTTAGGGGTTACATCAGGGAATTCTCTAGCCTATTAAAAAGTCAAGACAGTTGTTAGGATATCAGCCCCGTGCTTTCGAGGCGCAAGAAATTCAAATGGTTAGTGTCTAGTTCGTAACTACTAAATGGTTGGAGTCTCGTTCGTTATTTTCCATTGTAACTTTAGTTCTACATTAACTCTCGAAAAGCAAGAGCGCTCAAGAAACAGTAATTTCGTTAAGTGAAACATTCGTACCTGATAACACCCGGTTCGAGACTACAAGTCATAGTTAGTGTTTTAAAAATAATTTTGTCTGTATCAATGGGTTAAATAAAAAAGCAATGTCCCCTCCTGTATAAAACACTGCAATAGCCCTAAACCCAACCCTTGAAACAGTAACCTTTTTTTATCTTTTGTCCGGCCTGTTGGTCTAGACTCTAGCGGTTAAGTGCGTCGCCTTTCAAACGAAAGGTTGCAGGTGCGAAACTGGTCGCTAGCTAGGACATTGCCTGAACCCAGCGGATTAATGGGTTCTACCAAATTGAAGGAACGTGTCTATCATATACAACACACTGCAATAGCTCCGTAACCCGACGATGGGCGCGAGGTGATCTGACGATTGCCCGTGTGATAACCCCCTTGGTTTTCCCATTCACGGGGATAAAGATGAATATCCTATCCTCCTATCTTATTCCATCCAACTTGCAAAGCACCGATTTCCTCCAGTTTAGACTCTTTGTTGTGTGAACATACGAATGAATCAAACTGTTATTTTTATTTTAAGTTATGATGTTCATCGAAGCAGTACGTACGTTGGCCAGTATTCATTGAAATTATGGCGAAAACAAATAATACTGATGGGTAAAATTACAACAAATCATTCAGAAGCCCTACGCCTAAGATCTCTATGTTCAAATTCAATCTCATTGTGTTCCGTCTCCTCCCATTGTTCCTCTTCACCATCTTGTTGAGATAAATCGAATCGAACTTTCTTGGGCAGCGCACCTGGAACCCCCTCATCTTCGCCGAACAATTCCCCCAACTCGCGCTGCTTCTCGTGCAAATATGATTCCTTCACTTTCATCCGCTTTAATTGACCATCCCTATCAACACACTTTAATGCCACAACTTTTAAACCAACCAAAACCTATTTATTCAACATCACTTTTATGTATCTACATACACTTTTAAATACTTTTTACCACTTTTTAGATTTTAATATATCCAGATTTTATACTGTAATCAATAAATTATGACCAATAAAATTAATAAAAACACTTGAAATAGCTTTGGTAAACAGGCTGTATGAATGCGATTTTCAAAGCAATATAAAGACATGTATATTGAGAACACCACCTACCACACACAATCCACCAGACCTCCTCGCCGACATATCACAGACTTCACTCGCTCAGCAAACTGGACCGCATCTTCATCGGGTTCCCGTTCCATGGGAGGAAGATACCACACATCAGCCACGATGGCCCAACTTGTCATCACCACCAACAAATACTGCACCATGCTGTGCTTGGAGCTGTTCCAGAAGGCGTCTCCAAACCACGGGTTGTACTGAGGGTGTAACATTAGCCTTAAAAGCTTGCATTGGAAACTTCAAATACACTTAATTTCTTTCTTAGTATATATACATGAGATGGAATACTCAATTAGAAGTGTGGATAAAGACAGGCGTTATAACATGGCATATCTTCTGAATACGCAGTTCACAGTCGGGTAGCTAATGCGGGGTGTGTAGGTTGAATACAACTATTTTAAATAATTTAAATGAAAACGCAACGTTCGTTAAGCGTTGTGCCTCAAGTCTGTAACCACAAAAAAATAGAACCCCACCTGTCTAGTCATTGTTTCCACTTTTATTCACTAGACCACACAGCCGAGTAAATTGTCCACCCACCTTGATAGCTACGGGATAGATCGTAGTTGGGATTTCAAACGATCCTTTCTTAAACATCATCACCGATGTGTTGTTGATGCAAGTTCCCTCGGGGAAGAGGAGGACGGGAAAGTTCCTCTCGTCGCTCACGTGATTGAGGATGCGCTCCGCTACAAACTTCCGATCTCGAACCTCCGAGCGTTCGAACCAAACATGCTTCGTCGCCTTCGATAACGTCCGCATCATCCAACCTGGGAATATGAAAATATATTATTTTCACACATTGCACATGGATTCCTCACAAATGATTAAGATGTGCAACAGTAAAAATCGGGTCCCAATAAACTTATTTCCTTTTTCAGGGAGTTTTAATTCAGTGATAATACTCTACCAACAATTATCATTAAAGTGAAAAGATTCTGTAAATTTAAATCATTTTATTGGCGATCATTAGGCCTGCAGCAGCTACATCCAAGGACCAGTCAAAACGAACGGATGATAGTTGGTAATTAGTATGGGAATTAGTTTACTGCATGTTTACAGTCTAGTTGCTTGAGGTAATACGACAGGCTACATATGACATTAATTTTAACCATTGAATGGCGGTAGAAGCAGCATCCACCAAAAGTTGAACCAGTAACCTTCCGGCTCGTGGTTTGACCACATACCACAATATGAGCTAAAATGGCTAACACTTAGGAAGACACTAAGCATGAGGAATTCAAGCTACACTTAGCTGATGCTACCCAGGAAGTCACTTTATGGCTACCTTTCAATTCAATGGATTGATTATAATTAAAGTATCAGACATAACAATACAATGCAACTTGACTGTATGGGGTTAAGATACCCCTGTTTCAGTTCCAAAATTAGTGATAAACTTGATATTGTACATCAAACCCGGCCTTGGATAAAAAGCAAGGCTAAAGTTTCATTTCAATAGGCAATGGAAAAGTTTGTAAAAAGTCAATATTGTACCAGATAAGCATACCTAGAAAACCTCCATGGATTTGGCCGAGAATAGCATATGGGCGATCTTGCATGAGGATTGCAACATCAAGTGTAGTGGTGTGGTTTGCAACACATATTCCACCAGATTGTGGCATGTTCTCCCTGCAATAAACCACATTGTATCCATGAATACACTGATAAAACATTTTATTTTTGTCACAAATTCATGGTGTACAAAATCAAAATTTTTTTGTTATTTATAAAATTGATATTTTTGACATACTTCTGCTGGACTGCCTTACTTTACTGTCCCAATTAAGAAACATGTATTTGTGCCAAATCGTCATGCATAAAATGTGAACAGAGAAGAAACATTGTTTACACTTCTGCCACAAGGAAGTGCTTTACATGCAATGATATAGTTGAGACAGTGAATTACGTATGTCTGCCATCGGAAGTTAAGTGACATCATAGTTTATTATGTGACTCATTAAGAGAAGAAAGCCAACCTGTCATGGTAGGTGACAACTGCCGAGAAACCTCTACAAATGATTCGAAAAGCGACAAGGTTGATGTAATACGCAGCTTTCTGTTTGAACCTGGCACATCAGGAGAGAATATCAAGTCACAACATGAAACTCCTTAACAATTGGTCATTATTGCAATATTACAAAATGGAATAAAAACTTGCTGAAGACATTTCTACACGGACATCTTCAGATTACCCCGTGCGCACTGCCAGGTTACCAGAGTTTGCAGTGTTTTTCATTAGACGTTCTTTTAGTATTAGTTCAACAAATTTTTACCTTTCAAACGATGTCCACTAAGTGACTTGTACATGGACACAACCAACTAGTGATTTCAATCTACAACCTCTTAAGGTGGAATACAATGAAATTGCTTCGAATTACCCTTTTTTCCCAACCCATGGGAAAACACAAGCGTCGTCTGGTAACTAATTATTAATAATATTGAAAACACTCGATGTTTAGGAAGATACTCACTCAGAGTCAGCTAAAATCGTGAGGGGGAACACAGTGATGAACAACCAAGCCATCGCGAATAGTGTGATCAGAATCCTGCAACAAATGAACCAATCACAGCGACAAGCAGCCACAGATGTGGTGGTCGTTTATCAACTCTTATTTCACAGTAAAGGGCAAAATATTTCATATAAAAATTACAAAAATAAAAAAATGATAGTTGGGTGCATTAAGTATCCAAGGTCGAAAGATACCTGAGAGGAAGCAGGAAGCAGTAGCGGAGGATAACTCCCGACAACCACAGCACAGACAGCCGGACACTGGAACAACAACATCTTGTTTATCATGGAAATATTACAGCATGGGCCGTACTGTACACATGTACAGTATGCCACATATATTCCACATTTTCTTTTAAACCAGTAAAAGCATTAATAGCTTGAGATAAATTAAACTAAAGTGACATTTGTACTGTGAATGATACTGTTTATCTCCATGGGTGGTAAATGTCAGATTGCCTTATGCTCGAAGTCGGGTTACCAGACCAGTTGCATTGTGTTAATTGCAATAAAAACATTGCTTCAGTCGTAGTTTAAGCAATTATACTGGATGCCGTATGTAGGATTACATGTGACAATTGGGCGGATCCAATATAGGCAACACAAGGTAATAGCACAATTCATCCAGCTGTGTGCAGATGTCAAACAACCATCAATTCAGTCCAGAGACTAAACAGAAGACTGAATTGTTATTAAGTTTTAATTTTGTCACAGGAATACAAAAAACACATGCATTACAGTCTCGAACAAGAATGAACAACAGCAAACACCATGTTTTACCCACAAACTGTCTGCAACCAATTTCCCTCATCATCCCTTTGGTTGCAAGGATAAAATATGTACTAGCATTAGAATAATTGAATTTAAAGTCAGCTCTAACAATATGACATGCATGCTGTGACCTTCTTAATGTATAGTATTGCATTTAGACAATCAATACTTTTCATTGAATGAAATCAAGCATTCATTTCTCTGATACCAAAAAATATTTAGAACCAAAATATATCATTTGTCTTGGTAGAATACTGCAGCATATCGTACAAATCGTTGCAGGCAATACAAACACAGTTATAAAACTAACTAAATACTGCAATCAAACCCTTCAGTCAATCTAGAATAAATCTAAAATAATCAAATTTACTTTAAACAAGGCTCAGTATGATACCTTATGAACTGATAATGAAAGTTCGTTCTCGTCAGTAGATTCCATGATGACAGCTCTGTTAAAATAAACCTGATTAGCCGGGGCGCATGCAATGATTTATTACATCAGTGATGTCATCAACATAATTTATTGTAGCAGACCCAATTTTAATCAACTTTTCCATATGATGCAATTTTGAACCTTTAATTGAAATGTTTAAGTTAATCATGATTTTGCGTTATTTAATGAAAAGTCAATGTGTGTTCACACTGAGAAGTTCATTCAACAATCGAGAAAATCTGGAATCTTAGTTCTTTATAGCAGTATTTGCATAAATAAACATCCATTCACATGTTAATTGTTAACCTTTTTCCAATCAGGATTTGTCAATAGTATGGTGTGAGGATTATATTTGTAGAAAAAGGTTAAATTAAACTCTAGGATTACATTTTAAAGTTAAAGCTACAATTCCATTATATTTAACACATTTCGCTATATCATGGTATGTTATTATAGACTTATAGTTTTAGCCCGCTTAAAA
>CH002705.1:170158-185926 GCA_000149265.1 Ciona savignyi
AACTAGCGTGATCTTCCAGCCAAATGATTCACAAATAACTTGTTTAGAAGCTAACACACGACTGAACATGTTTGTACAGGTAGAAACTCGTGGGTCCTTGAGTTACCTAACCACTCACGCGTCTGTATTTAAGCATGGTGTATATAGTATTATTTCTGCCTAATAGGTCTCCTCTCCTCTGGTTACCAAATCCAAATGTTTTGGTTCGCGGATAAATTTGCACCGTTTAAAATTATATACACAAGTTTGTCGTGTGTGTTCGGGGCATGTTGCGTGGATGATTCCGGTAAGTTTTCTGTGGTTGGCTAATGAACGTTACGTCAGGAGGTTCTAAAGGGCAGAACAAGAACCAATCCCTGATCAGCATGACATCAAATATAAACGAAGCTTGGATTCACGTTAATTAAATCGACTTTAAGCGCACATCGGATCTCCGATATTGAACAATCAATCGGTCAGGTATTATATAGTTATTAGCCAACTGAACAAGGCTTTGCATAACATACAGACCATCTTGGAAAGTTGAGAAACCTTTCATGGGGAGTAAAATCCGTGGATGTACAGAGTAGAGATCGGACAAATAGCAAAGCATCGGGCAGTATCTTCCCTTACTCTTCTGGGAGTCTATCGACCGCCACATCGTCTGGGTATAACTTTGGAACTGACAGTTTCCGTTTGGGTGGTCGAAAATGGTCGCTAGCTATAGTACAGATTGTTTCCTTAGACAAGGCACTTAACGGACATTGCCTGAACCCAGCAGATTAATGGGTTCCACTAAATTAAAGGAACGTGTGTATCATATACAACATACTGCAATGGCTTCAGTAACCCGACGGTGATCAGACGAATGCTTGTGTGTTAACCCCCTTGGTTTTCCCATTCATGGGAATAAAACATGAATATATCATATCCTAAAAACGTAAAATGCTGCCCGTGTAAAGTAGTAGACCCATTTCGGGAAAGCTCCAATAACCGAATAACCAACGTAGCGTTTTTTCAACCAATCGGATAAAAAAGATTCATTTTTATCGCGCTGGCTGAGAAAACGCAAGAGCGTTAACACACGGGCAATCGCCAGATTACCTTGCTGCCACCGTCAATCACGGAAATGTCCATCGCTCCCATCATCCAAAGAAATGTCCATAAAGTGCCCCAAATGGCTATCAGCCAGTCTCTAACCGGAAAAGACACACTAAATCACCGAGCTATATCGAACAGGACGCTGGCGCATATGGTCTTACGACAGTGGATTAATAAATAGGTTGCTATTCGGCATTATCGAGTTGCAAGTTCGCCGTTAAAAGGGTTCTCAACTGGCCCGAGAAGACAACCGCCACGAGTGGTTCGTCTGTTGGTGGCGAGATAATGCGGTTTATCATGGGATGCGATTTTATATTCGTATTCAACGAAATGCAACTGAATTTTTCCACTTGGACGCAATATTTGGAATATTACGTCCACAAAAAAAACAGCGACCGCTTGGTTTCCAAGAACGCAGCCTTACTTACCCATTTCCAAAACGACAGGAATCAATGATAACACAACCGAAATAACCATTTTAGTTTACTAAACAGCGCACAATGAAATCTGTACATATAAAATTCGGCCGACGATAATTATGTACTGGCAGATTTTATTTCCTTAGCATCGTGATATTTCAACTTACCTCCTACATAGAATGTATGAAATATACGAATAAACTAATAGACTTTCCCCCTATAGCCAGCATGCATGGGCGGGGCTTGGGGCAGACTGGATGGCTTGGGACTTTGATATTTGTCCAGCTTTGAGCGGATCTCCTCCAAAGAAGCAGCATCATCTCCAGGATGCATCAGCTTACTACCGGATGACAACAACTTGGGTCCACTCTTGCCCGCCTCCCCTGCTTCTTCAGACTTTGGTTGCGGAATGTTTGATGCGGCTGGGAACAAGGGCTTCGGGGCTGACCCACTGTCCGATGGGGTATCAGGTTTTGGGGGTCCTTCATTCACCGATGGGTTAGCTTCTCCAAACGCAGGGGGAGGCTGCATGTTTCCCCCCATATTCTGCATGTTGTCTGGACCCATTGGACCCATGTTGCCCATATTTCCCATGTTACCCATATTTCCAGGACCCATATGTCCCATTGAACCCATGGGACCACCCATCATTCCCATTGGACCCATCATTCTCTGGTTAGGCATAGGCCATCGCATGTTTGGGGGCATTGGACCACCCATTGGTCCCATTGGACCCATCGGCCCCATTGGACCCATTGGTCCCATCGGCCCCATTGGCATACCCATCATACCCATATTAGGCATCATCCCTGGCATGCCCATTGGTCCCATACCCATATTTGGACCCATGTTGAACATGTTTTGATCTTCATCACTGTCCTCGTCAGATTCCTCTTCAGTCTTTGCTCGTTTGTTCTTCGGCCCTCCCTGATCCCTCACCTTCTTAGCATGATCAAGTTGGTCCTTCTCCGGGATCCCTTCCATCCCGTAGATCTCGATCTCAACATCCGTGCGTCCTTGTACCGAGTTAGGGACCGCCGTTATCGTCTCCTTGTGGACCTGCAACGACGAACCAACTTACGACAAAGAAAAATCATGAGAAGTAATACTGCGTATTCCCGTACCTCTGGCAAACAAACCTGTGTCGAAGACTCCCTTGACATCCAGACTACCCTTGTGACATATTGTAGTCATATATTGGTAAATATTAAAATCAAGAGAAAAGCGTTTGTTAAGTGACTTACGGTTGCCTGGAGATAATTCAATGGGCGTCACATCAACACCTAATACTAAGCAATGTTGATTGAAAGTGCTTTTGTTTAATGTTAGTAAAAATCTAAGAAGCTAATTGATAAAAAATCACAATCCTGAGTAAATAATAAGACAAGTTGGTATAAAAATGGTAAATACTTAACAAAAAGTAAGCTTTTTAAACAACATAGAGCTTACTGTCATTGTCGGTCGATGATGGATGGCTGAAGCACACAGTGGAACATTTAAAGGTAGAAACAAAATAATCCATAAATACACATTTGTTATCAATTCATTTGAGTATAGGCAAACTCACCACAATATTATTTGCCAATGACGTAACTTGTCATTTCACTGTAACCCTAACCAAGTGAAAGGTTGATTACCATTTGCGACAGAGGAATTTGTGAGGTTGTGTAATAATAATTGGTAATTTAATTTGCTAAACAATTTTCGGCAAGTTATAAGTGTATTAGCTAATTTCTGTATATTTCAAAAAATGCAATTAAAACCAGGCAACGATAGCAAATAGACTTACCTGCATACAATGAATAGCCAACCCTGGACCAGTAAACAATTTCTTGTGACAAACGTGACATTTGAAGTGCTTGGCTTTCTGATGTTGAATTAATATTTTCTCATCCTCGAAGATGCGGTTGCAGTACCAACACCATGGCTTGATTGGGCGCTTTTTCTTACGTCCCATTGTGAGGAGCAAATTCAATTTATTTATATCACACTTAGGAAATCTAATTGAAAGATATAAACAGAGAAGTTCATAATTCAAGTTATACAATTGTAAAATAATCAAAATAAAAAAACACTCCTTGTGGTATACTAACAATCCACATGCCATTTAACAAATTAACTGGACAAGATCATTTGATCTAGTTTATTAATATCTTGCGTTTCTTCAAAAATCGATTTAAGAGAGTCATAATATTTCATTGCATGTTCTGACATGTGCATGTCTAAAGGTTTGCCATTTGAAACCTTGTCTTTTATATACTTTCTTTCCTTTACAGCAACCCCGGTTAATTTATACAATCGTTTGTCTTGTAAATACAATTGTTTGCACTTTTGATAGAACTCTGGGTCAAGAAATTTCTCATTCATACACTCCATCATTGCAGTGTTTTCCTTACGACAACCTGCCACAATTTTAAACCCCTTCCACTTGCTTGACCCCATGTTTCTGCAACAAGAGTTGAAGTTTTCAACTTGTTGAAAGCATGCATCTGTGTGAGAGAGCTCTCGCATGTACTTGGGTATCATGACATCTTTCTCTACTTTCCTCAGGTTAGGGTCCTCATCTTTAACATGAAACGCAGTGGCAGAGGAGTAGTATTTGCCGTACTGAAACACCCCAATGCATGCTGCACTTAGTCCACCAATACCCACTGCTACATATGGATTAAAAAATGATCCCATCGCCTAAATAAAGTTTGATTTAAATTTTAATAGGATTTTTTTTGCATGCAATGTATCATACATAACGTGAACAAATGAAAGCAAAAAGGGCATTTAGATTTAATTTTCTGGAAATATATCATTTAAATTGAAATATCGTTTATTGTTTTTAAGTAAACAATCAATAGTATATGCAACAGCCCTGCCTCTGGCAAGAACGGAATATTGCAAATAAGAATAAAACAGAGAAATATAATAGTTGATTTACCTACTTTAGAGAAAAAACATATACCTAACTAATTTGTTTCTGATGTTCCAAACCAATACATACATATTTCATTTTAGTTTGCAGTTAAGTATTATACCAAGATAACACTTAGTGTAACAGATATTGACAGTTTGTACAGTGGAAGTGCTATTTATTAACACTTATACATGGAAAGGATAGGAAATTATATTCATGTTTATCCCCGTGAATGGGAAAACCAAGGGGGTTAACACACAGGCAATCGTCAGACCGCCTCGTGCCCACCGTCAGGTTACAGGAGCTATCGCAATGTGTTGTGTATGACAGACACGTATCTTTAATTTGGTAGAACCCATTAATCCCCTATTGGAAAGTTCGTTTTCTGTGCGCCGGATTTTTGCGCCAACATTTTTTAACCTAAATTTTGCGCCACGCCAGTAATACTAATTTGCGCCACCACAAACAAAGTTGTATAATTTTTAATTAAAACTTTAAAATATAAAGCTTAAAGTTTTAAAAATACTGACATAAATGAAAGTAAGTGTAATCACGCCACGCCAGCATGATTTTTGGAGTTTTCTGCGCCAATACCCGAAAAAGTAGTCCGTGCGCCACGCCGGATATATCCGGCGCATCATACGAACTTTCCAGTAGGGCATTAATCCCTTCAGGCAATGTTCGTTAAGTGCCTTGCGTAAGAACACAGCCGACTATCTAGCAACGAGTTTTGAACATTAAACCTTTCAGGTGAAAGGCGTCGCACAAGACCTCCAGACTAACTGGTCGGACTTGTTATATATGAATATGGATTAACGTCTTGTGGAGGGACAGATTGCTTTTAACAAATCTAATAAGAAGAGAGAATAGTGAACAATGATGTGTTGTCTATTACACAAATATGATTGTTAAATTATTTTGCATTCCAGTAATTTTATGTCAAGATAACAACAAATTAGCATGATCATGACATGTAAATCTAATGGTTATTGAAGCTCTAAATACGGTGAATGTTATTTTAATTTTGAGTTTCTTTTCTATGTGCATAGCACTGTGCCTGGTCCATGAACATTTAATTCGTAGTTTACCCAGTCCAGGGATTGAATTTACCTGGTGCTGCGTGTTATTAGGTTTGGCGCAACCCATGTATCAACCGAACGAAAAAAGTAAAAGCATACATCTTCATTAACAGCCTTTACATATCGAACAGGCAGAACAAGAAGCAAATACACAAAAAATAGGCGGAGCCAAACAAATGAACGAAGAAATACATATTGATAGAATGGTGACATCTATACCATTCACACCGGAACTATGCAGGCCTAATAAACATTGAACCAATTGTCGGTACAAACTTTCCTACAAACTATTCTTGTATATAAAGTAAACACTTTGTTCATTACGCGAACCACGATGGCATTTCTTCGGTTTGATTGGTTCCCTATAGTCACGTGGTTATTTTATTTTTTTAATACTAGGGACTTTAGCAAATTATTATATTTAGCATTATTTTACATTCTTTTTTTTGTATATTTATAAAAAAAACAGCGCATATGCACTTTGAAATAAAATGGTATCGGGAAAAATAACTGACAATTTAGTTATTATTTAAAATGAGAAACTGTAAAATATGTAAACAAAATATCAAATTATCTATATTCTAGAGATACCCTTTTATTGTTCTATTTGATCCATTCTTACCATAATTTATATGCAACCTATAATAAATGAATATATATTCGAAATATTATGTGTCCTCCGGGTGGCGGTAAAGAACAGCGAAACATATTCAGCTTCAGCTGGCTGTCAAAATTGTGTGAAAAAACACGCCATATAAAAAGGACAACTTTAGGAGCAAGGCAATCATGAAAATAATAATGTGGTATAGTTTTTTTGTCGTTGATAAGCAGATGATTTAGATTTATGTTTTATACACAATAAGCTACACTACTAGATAAAGTAAGTTTTAATCCAATACACTTACATAACAGCAAAGCACTCTACATACAGTAACATTAAATCTAAGCAACGCCATGATAGCAGCTTTGACGCCGTCTTATTCTAAGCACCTTTTCTCTCATTGTCTAAACAAACAAAGGACAAATCTAAGAGTTTTCATTATCACTTAGTATCGGGCGTCGCAGGTTAAATACGACCTCGCATATCTTTCTTTCTCTCGCTAAAAACTTTCGCACGAGAGTACGAACTCTTTTTTTCGTCGCTCGCGTGACAAAGATTGTAGCTGGTTAGAGAAGCGATTGTGGTCGGTATACCGCACTACTTAGAGGCTATGCTTTGAATTCAACGGCTTTAGAAGATGTGTAAGGAAACACATGCGTGAGATGATTAGAAGCGGTTGTATGTTTCAAAAAGCTTATTTTATTTAAATTTATTGGGCAATAATATTGCCTGTGAATTTGCTTGAGGTAGAGATTAGCAAAGTTTCTGCGAAAGTACTTAAACTTGACAGACAGCGAGAAGGCACTCAGTTGAGCGTTGATGTAAAACGCGTGCGATTTGGTTTTGTCACAAAGCTATCGTTGTAATGTGTGCATATCTGCGCTGCTGCAATTATTTAGTATGAATGAGCTTTACTTCGTCACAGTCGGAACGCCTCCAATACAAACTGCTAATATTTAATCTTAAAGCCGCCACATCGTAGTTTTTGTTTCAAGTGTCCGCAGTTTGATCGATTTAAAAATCCATTGAAATTTAATTACGTAACGTTTTGTTTCAATCATTTTAAATTGTGTTATAATAAAACGGCAGAATTTGGCTTCTTTTAACTCGCCATCTTCTTAAACCAACAAAAGATTAAATTTAATTAATTATTTTGTAATCATATAAATTCGCCAATCGCCTAATCGCCGTCACTAGTTGAATGTTATCGGGTATGAGATTGCAGCAAAATGCCGATTTGTTGGCGAAAGTATTAATGTAATATTGTGTAAGTAATTCCGTGTTCGTTTGGTTGTGTTGGAAGAGGTTCCATTCGTTGCACGTATATTCCAAAAATGTAAGAAAATGGATTCTGCGCGTTAATTTCGGCGGAACCACGAAAAATGACTAATGAACTCAGACGGGGTCGCGACCGAAAAAATGTTTCTTTTTTCTCCACCAACCCGGAATGAAGAGCTTGGGTAGCTGCCGATGGGGATATTGTCACGTCGAGTATAAAGCCGAATGAAGTCAAATTGTTTTCGTTGCGACCGGTCGTTCAACATAGAATAAAGGCTATTATTTATTACGTTACATTGTTATATACAGAATAGTCGTCAATTGTAAGCTGCGACGCTTAGTTTGAAAGGAAAACTTTATTAAATTAACATTTTAAATTCGAAACCAATATATCTTATATGTTTAAATGCATGGTTTACTTTTAGCTGTAATTATAATTAGATAAGAGGTAGTTGTCTTAGGGATTGCAGTAATGGTATTCACTGGCGTTTCGTTTAATTGCAATGTCGAGGCTCTTGTGATTGGTCGTTTCCATTTGCAACCGTAAGGCTCCCTTGGTCCCATTTATCGCCTAACGTCAAACAAATATATTTGTTGTGAATTTCTTCGGTCTAATTCTCTTTAATTTCACAGAGCATGCTAGTATAATAATTTCTAGCGATCAACATCGAAATGGATATCCTCACAGCCGCCATAACTACGATATGCTCTTTCAAAATAGAAATCACTATTGTCCTTACGATCGTGTACGCCGTGAAGTGGTTTATGGCGTTACATAAAGACCGACCAAAGATTCCGGGTCCATATCCATGGCCAGTGATCGGAAATGTGGTGGAGATGGGATCGCAACCGCAGATTTCACTCACAAATATGGCAAAGAAGTAAGTGCAGGTGACGCGTTAACGACCACTGCAGGAATTAATCACTGATTTCGCAGGTACGGTCCTATTTATCTTATCAAGCTCGGGACCGCTGACGTGCTGATCCTCAATAATTATGACGTAATAAAAGAAGCATTAATACGTCAACGAGGGGTGTTCTCCGGCCGCCCGGTATTTGAGTCGTTCAAGAAGATCTCGCAAGGTCGCGGCATTGTGTTCAATAGCAGCTTGACGCAAGGGGCGGCGTGGCAACGTATGAAGATGACGATCGTGAAGCATCTTCATCGATTCATCGCGTCCCCACAAACCAAGGGCTTCGTGGCTGGTCACGTGCAAAAAGAAACCGTTCAACTGGTGCACATTTTATCCGAAAAATGCCGAAGCTCTCCGAACCAAGCGATTGAGCCCGTTGAAAATATCAATCTCGCAGTCGCAAACGTTGTATGCTCGATCATGTTCGGACATAGATACCAACATGGGAATAAGGTAATTTTGATTCTTAAATATTTTGATATACGTTCTGCTTGTTACGCCGGCGTATGTGATAGTCGAGTGTGCTGCGTAGCAAATGTTGCATTGTATTCCGTGTTATACGATTCCCAGTCATAATACCGATGTCACTGATGCAATATTGATCAATCTCGAATCGGAGGTTTCGATTTGACCCAAGCCGAGTTCGCATGTCGCGTGTCTGTTTTCCTATGCTCGCTACCAACCTAATCCCTCGCGGTATGAAAATGACCCTCACAATTCACGCACTGCGCGATTATACGCGGTGGATATATGCCGGGGGCTTCGATCTAATCGACGCTGCAGTCTTTGTTTGTTTGTTCGGGATATTGTTAGGTCATTGAGACATCGAGGTCGGCGGAGAAAAATCAAATTTCTATTTTTGTCGAATTCTCGCTCAAATCGCGTTTCGACATTTTGCACGCAAACTTTTTCGAGCTGTTTCAATTTGCGCTGTGAGTTGATCGCAGAGGTCGGTTGGCCGACAAACTTCGCAGGATTGAAAATTCTCAAAACACAAGATCGTGAAGGTAAATCGTGATGCTTGGTTTGCGGCGATTTTGGTTTTGCCGCGTGTTGCGTGCGATCATACCAGGGCGACCTAATTTAGATAATCTACTCCCCTATGAACCCCCGATCGAGTCTTTTGTCACGTGTCGCCTACGTGATCAAGCGAAACGATTCAATTGTTCTAAGCTACGTCACAATCATCTTTCGCTCGTAACTCGGCGCTCTGCACGCGAAAGGTTAAGTAGGCACGAAGATCGTCCCCGAAAGTTTCCATGAAAATATTCGAGTGGACAACACTGTTATTCTGACGGTCAACACTGGAGCCTCAATTAGCTGGGACCACCGGCACGTGCTTGGACCGCTGCGTAATCTCTTGTTTACGTATCAGCTTGTGGGGAATACCCTCCCAAGTACCAAAATATACACGCTGTTAGTGGATTATACACCGCGATCGAATGTCCAACGCGATCGGTTCTGCAAGTCATTCGGAATTTTCCCTGTAGTTTCGCAGAACCATTCTTTTCAAACCGCTAATTTCGATCATTATACTTATCGCGTATCGCTATAAACCACGTGATCAAAACAAATCTTCAAATCAGTTATGAGGTCAATATTGACAGCATTGATTGACGCTTTGCACATTTCATTGATAAGTTGTGTATTCGTTTCGTCATAATTTTTCGATTAGAAGCGAATCGCAACATAATTTACTGAGATGTCATAATATCCGGGCCGTAAAATGACGAACTCGTTTCGTCGGTTCGCGGCGAAAATAATCGCTTCAAATTATCAGTTCGGCGGCGGACGATCGGGGCTGACGTCACATCCGTTAAGCTGGCTTCGCACGCTATCGGTGAACTCGGCGCAGGTCGTATTATTTCGTCACAATTACTCTACTCTAATAAGTGTCACGTCACACAGGAGTTCCAGGACCTGATCAGTTTGAACGAACAATTCGGTCAAGTGGTTGGTGCAGGTAGCCAAATCGACGTTATGCCGTGGATCAAGGTGCGTATGACGTCACAAACAGGTGTTAGTGAATAATGAACTCGATCGAGTTCAGACACATTCTCAGCATAACTGACTGGCCTTCTTTTTAACTTGCCGGGAGAGAGAGAGAAAGGTTATTTTTAACAAATGCACGTGACCGGTGCTCACTGTAGCATGACGTCGTCATTCAAAGCAGGTTCAGCATGAAGTTAAAAAATGGGGGTGCGAATGAACTTGGCGCATTTTTAACCCAACCCGGTCATCTGACGTAGTGTCACATTTCGGTTTTAGAACCGGAATACTATTCATTGTCTCATTACATGTGATTATTTGTGCTCCTGCACGCCATCTAACGAAACTAGTCATATAAGTTTAAAAATACTTTACTTAAATTAATTTTTAACCAAGCAAGCCCCAAGAGTTTAACTGAGTGTTTAGTGATTGTCGCGTCATGGGAGACATATTAGGTAATAATGCATCATTGTTTGCCAAAACCCGAGTTCGCGCAACCCCGCCGTGGTATTTAGCGGAGCAGGTCTCCATCGTGCAAAGCGGCGATGTCATAGTAACGGTTGCGTCACTTGTATTTTGCTGTGTTGATGACGTGAATAAACATGTACTACACGCTTCTCAGATATTCCCCAAGTTCCGGAATGCGATCAAAGTTTTCGATTTCCTTACCGATCGACTCAACAACTGGATGCTGCTCAGGTAATACACATTCTTTCATCTACCGAGCCAAGTTTCCAACCCAAAATGGGGTCGTCACTAAGACCGGTTTTGTATAATAGTGGGTATTTTTATTGCCCGTGTTGACAATTCCGCCACACGACTATACAAATAATAAACAATATCGAATTGCACAGGACGCGCGAGCATCGTCAAAGTTACAAACACGGGGTAATCCGCGACCTGGTGGACAGTTTCATCGCCGAATCGATCGACAAGCCGGGACAATTGTTAAATGATGACGTCATAATGGCCTTAACAACCGATGTGTTCGGAGCGGGGCAGGACACGATGTCGACGACGCTGCAGTGGATCTTCGTGTACATGATGCGGTTCAAGGAATGCCAAAAGAAGGTAACATCGATTGCTTATTATCCGCGCGTCAATATCTTGCGAAGATGTGGATTGGTGATATCTGTCCGACAAGCACTTACCGCCTGTCGGCCTTTTACCGATCAACTAATCCGAGCTATTTCAATCCACCAGAATCACGTTTATTTATCAGATTTGTTGTTTCCAAACACCATTGTTCTTCGTCCAAATACACACAGCAGATTAACCGATGAATATTTATTGAATACAGATCTAAATTTGATAAGCGAAAACGAATATTAACTTAGTATCATACCATCCTGTCCGGCTACTATTTAACTAATCTTAACCCTTACACTTAAATATGGTTAAGAGCGAAAGATATTAAACATCAACACATTTTGTTGTTCACATTTTAAACTTTTTCGATGATTTCCTCAAAAGTCCATTACAATAAAACTGTATTTTAACTTAGTCAGTTATTGCCCAGCGATAACATTAATCACTATTGTAGATTCATGCTGAACTGGATTCGGTTCTCAAACCCGGAAGTCTTCCACAAATAAAAGACCGCGCGCGACTCCCCTACCTGGAGGCAGTCATGCATGAAATCTTCCGCCATTCGACTTTCACGACCACCACCATCCCCCACGTGACCACCGAGGACACGGTACTCCGCGGATATCATCTTCCGAAGGAAACGCTCATCTTTATCAACCAATATGCTGCCAACCATGACCCGGAACACTGGGTCGAACCGGACAAATTCATTCCTGAGCGATTTCTCGATGAAAAAGGGAATTTGATCTCGCGCCCCCATGATCGCTACCTTCTTTTCTCCACCGGGTCGCGGAAATGCCCTGGCGACGAGCTTTCCCGGATGTTAATTCTTTACCTCATGGCCAATATCTTCACACTGTGTGAAATATCCCCGGATCCAAACCAGCCAACCACGCTCGACGCGGTTTACACCCTCTCAATGCGACCAAAAAACGTCAAGACTGTAGTACGAGTCCGAAACCAGGATTTATTGAACAAGTCCATGGGAGAGCTATCCGAGATGACTCCTCATATACAAACGGTGAAAAGTGGAACATCGTCTTCCTTTCAAACCTCAAGTAATGAAGTTCCTAAAAGTCACTTTTCCGAGGACTTCAAGCATCATCCGATCGAGCCGCAGGGTCAACATGAGGCCTCCCTGGACGCCATGGGCTTGGGGGACATCAATGGGAACGATATCCGTACGCGCGCCAAGGCTTTATATTCAAACGCCATGTACAGAAGTTCGATTGTCACGTGATGGGTGAACTCGCCAGCCTAAGAGCACTATGCCTCACCTTGAATGTGTTGGTACCGCACCGAGCGAATGGACTGGGAGGAATTGTTCGTATCGAGTTCTCTTGCCTTTCACCCTGATCACCTCGTTTCTTCACATGCGCGTTACACACGTATAATGGTGTATATACATATACTGCAATCTTGCCCATACAGTTTACTCAAAATACGACACATTTTCAATTCTTAAGTATAGCTTATTCGCGATACAGAATAAAGCGCAACTCATATACATTGTACAAAATTATCGTCGTCCATATCTTTTCTTAATGTGCCTTGCCACAAGGTTGGTGAGGGAAGCGTCATCAGACAGCCGCTCACAGTGGAGGAAAAATGTGTCCTTAATCGATGACGCAATCAGTATTGAGGCAAACTCCGCCGTGAAGCTTGGCCACGTCATCCACCGCATTGTACGCACGTGACCAAATAAACCACGTTCATTGGTCGGTTCTTGTGACATAAAGTGAAAAAGTGTTCTGTAACAAAAGGCATTTGTCACAATTTTCATTGGATTCTAGCACATTTTGTTATATAGGCAACCCCATAAGTGAATGTTCCAAATTGCAGTACTAACCAACCCTCGCAATATGTTTGGTTCCGTCAACTAAACATAAATATCCTTACTGTATCAATTAAGTGCAACTAACTGCAATAACTCCGAAAAAACTACTGTGTCGAAATGGTAATTTGAAGATTTGCCGTGTGATAACGTGCCTGCATTTTTTCATTTAGGAAAATACAATTTAACTACCCAACATACAACCACTGCAGTTAAGAAACAGATCGCACTTAAAACGATCTGTGTGCTTCCCTGAGTAAATACGATTATTCAGCGGTTTATAAAGCTACTCACGCAACGTCGTCATCAATGTTGTTGAAGAAGGTCCATATGCAGTTGACAAACGGGAAGACTGCGAGGTATATTGCTATGGTGGCGAGAACATGCGTCGCAATAACTAGTATTGGGTCGACAGGAAATTGAGAATAAAGGGTCCGTATTTGCGTGTATTCTGGCTGCTGTCGCTGCTGGTGGGTTGTGTGTCTGTGACGAAACAAAGGTTGGTATTGTGGTCAAAAGTACATTTGAAAGGGCTTCCTCGTGGCTACAAAATTGTGATCATTTTATACTATTGCTCAAGTAAAGATAGTCTGTATTATTCGCACTTACCCTGGGTTTGGCGGACACGTTTGAATATACCCACACTAATTAATTAATTGAATTATAGACTTGTTTTTGTCGTCTTTTTTTCCCTTTCCATTTTTATAGAAGTTCCTGCTGCGTGGTTTTTTTGTATCATTGAAACAAAAAATAAAGTAAACCAGCTGTCCAGGTATATTTCCCATTAGATCAAAACGCTTTTTTTAAGTGGGTTTGGGTTCGCGGAGGTATTTTGTGCAGGTTTGTGAAGACTTAAATAGAAAAACAATAAATTTTAATAGGAACATAATTATTCTGGCTGTATTTTTTTGCAAATACTAAATTTCCGTCAGCACACCGGTAATCAGCATATTTTAGTGAAACGCTACCATGTTTATACATACCATGCTAATGCTTCTATTTCAATGCAAACCATTCTGAAGCCACTTAATTTACGCCACGTCCGTCAAGTGCGTTTCGCAAGGGTGCCTCTAAAGACTACAGGACCGCTTGGATCGCTTGGACCGCTTGGATCACTTAGATTGTTATGGAAAGTAATTCTAACCCTGTCCCAAACACTAATCTCAACCCCAAAACTAACTTTAACCCCAACCCTAACACTAATATCTTGGCTTTTGTAATTACGAAGTATAGTAAGCGATCCAAGCTCTCCTAGCGATCGAAGCGATTCAAGCGCTTCATGCGATCCAAGCGGTCCTGTAGTATTTAGAGGTACCGTTTCGCAATGATATAATCAACATATCTATCGGTTGGTTTCTATCCCCCACCCTTGACGACGCTTTAACCAACTAAGTTATGCTACCGGACTGTGGTGCGTGTATATATGCTCTTTCTACAAATGAGTAAAAGTCAATCGAGTGGACACTCACTTTTTACAATATATTCCAGTTTTGGGGGCATTACTTTTAAATCGAAATTCTTCGTTTGCATCGCCTCCATCATCAGAGTAGGAGTCATCGGACACCTGGCGCTGCCTACCAAGTCTTTGTTTCGCTTTCTTGGGGGGCCTGCCGACTCTTGGTGGCGGGACTACATCACTGTCCTTGCTAACCGAGCCGCTTGGGCTGTAATGTGCTTTTTTTCGCGGCATTGTAGCTGTATTTCATTTTTAATTTGGTAAGTATTATATTGCACTACTTACAAGTTGCGTATGACGTCACAAACCAACAAAAGTATCATTGTTGCATCAAAGGACAACTTGTAAAATCCGCAAAACCAATGGTCAAGTCATGAGCTTACATTTACCTGCTAGTATTATCACATAATATATAAAAGTGAAAAAATGTCGAAGAAAAGGAGTAGACCTGTCAAAGGACAGAGGCAGGATCGCACAAAACCGAAGGATCTTCCAACTTGGTCGAATATTGCCCATATATTCCTCGCACAAACTGTTGTTACTGGGTTGACTTTTCTGTTTTGTTATTTTTGTCTGACAGCTACGCTAGAGATGTTAGAATCAATAATTCAACTGAAATTTGGAAATTCTATTAAAGAGATGTTACTCGAATGGAGTTACAACATCCCGACAGTTGACAGAGTTGCCACTCTGACCAGCAAAATATTCCTTACTGCACCAGTAGCAGGTCAAATCATTGCGGCAATATTGTTGAAAGACGTTCTACTTGTGCGATCTGTTTACTCACAAAACGTCCATCAAAATAATAACAGAAGATTTAAAAGGTTTATAAATTTGCACTTTTACTTAGCTAATTTATCGTTTACGATTTTATCTTTTATGTACCGGTATTGCGAGTTTGTTACGAAATGCTTGAAAAATCCTTTAATGTCAATTTAATGATACAAACTGATTATCAAGTCATTGGTGTTATAGGCTACGGTAGTGGTTCTTAAACTTGTTGGAGGTACCGAACCCCGCAAGTTTTATGCGGGCATTCACCGAACCCTTTATTGAAATTTAAAATATATCTGTTAAACAAATTGAGCCTAAAGTGAACTATGCATCTGTTGCACATAAGATCT
>CH002705.1:186167-228812 GCA_000149265.1 Ciona savignyi
AGGCAAAGATATTACCACGTGCCGCCAAGACCAAAAAAACGTAACAGTCGGTTGGGGAAAACCAGTAACGTTCGTAAGCGCAGTACTTATATCAACAATGCATCACAACTCTTTGAACCAGTGAACGAACATTACGATGCTTCCGTGTCTTGCACGACCTCTGGTAAGATTTCTATTTCGGCCCATTTTTACCTCAGTTGGATCCTTCATAAAACCAGCAACATAATGCAAACCATATGTGTCTTGGAGCAGTGTTCCCCCAACCGTCGGTCCGCTGACCGGTACCGATCCTTCAATCAGTTGGCACCGGGTCGCATCGGCCGCATATTAAACATATTATTTCGGTTTATTTTTAGGTTGCATAGCCTTTTCTTACACTCAATTTTTTAACTGTAAACTCAAAATCGCTTCAAAATTTACTTAAAATTTTTGAGCTGTTACCCCTTCGTACATTGGAACTTTATTCCCAACAAAACAGATAGGAGATGTACAATCAAAACCTTTATTTTAAAAAGCACTGCTGCACTATTACAAAATTATATATGATTGAGCCTTTATATAATGAAGCTCTATTTTTGTTTTATTACAAACTGGGTCCAGGCAATGTTCCCAAAATGAGCGCAATGTAATCTGATGATTAGGCTGCTCCTGTGATGTGACGGACACAGTTGACTGTTCAATATAGGTCCGGTCACTCGACGGTGGGCGCGAGGTGATAACATTCACGGGGATAAACATGAATGAATAAATATTTATCCCATTATATCCAAGCTAGTCAGCCCTAAATTTGTGTTGTCATAAGCTGGCTAGCGTGATATGCGTAATATATAATAATTAAGACCTGCCAACCGGCTCACAAGCGTGCCTCCTGGACAAAGGTCGTATTTTGAGCAAAAGTTTTGTCATATGAATGTAAATTAAAATATATGTTATTGTCAGATATGTGCACGTCAGATCCATGTTATGTAATATTCCTGAAATTTTTAACCGGACTGTCATAGTTTTGTTTCTGCAAGCATAAACGCATGGGTCCCATAGTTATTAAACCAAACTTCTTTTCCATGTGTAATTAAAAAAAGAAAAAGCGTGTTCGATTTACGAACATTTTACCACAAATGTTTTAAATTTAAGCCTCTTGTCAAGCGCTTTGGTAAAGGGAAGGTAAATTCCCGAAACAGCCCGATTGAGTTTTTCATTATTTCGGAGAATTCCCCTGGGTTTAGTACATAAATTTCTGCTTAACATATCTAAGTTATGTTATCTAAGTTAGATATTTGTTAGATAATCTAACAATCAGTTTTAATCCGCTTTGGCGACTCCTTGTTGCAGATTTTGAAGCGATATAGCATGCCTGTTACAATCATGGTTTAAAACAAATCATAATTTTTAGGGTATTTCCCTATGTTCCCTTTTTCTTTTTGCTCAATAAGGCGGATAGGGAACTAACATTTTGGCCGTATAAGCGCTTTGCCCCCAAAACCTAATTTATAAAAATTCCGATTTGTTTTTTTAACCTCCCAGGGGAAATCCCCTGGGTATATTACCCAAAATTTTGGTTTCTGCATATCTAGACCATGTTTTCTAACAAATGACAAAGTTTTATTGTAATTCCATTACTCCTTCTGGTAGATGTCGGTGCCACAACCCATGCCTGTCACAATCATGATTTGAAAACAAAATCTTATTTTCTAGGGTATTCCCTAGGTAATTTTTTTAATTCTTTTAAGTGTTATATCATTGGCTAATGCACTTACAGTTTACCAAATTGAAATGAAATTGGAGTGGCCGTTTAAGAGCTCGGCCCAAAAAAGCTAGTTTAAAAAAAATACCGTTTTGGTTTTTCACCTTCCAGGGGAATTCCCCTGGGTATATTACCAACAATTTTGATTTCTGCATATCTAGACCATGTTGTCTAACAAATAACAAAGTTTTATTGTAATTCCATTACTCCTTCTGGTAGATGTCGGTGCCACAACCCATGCCTGTCACAATCATGATTTGAAAACAAAATCTTATTTTTAGGGTATTTCCCTATGTAATTTTTTAAATTCTTTTAAGTGTTATATCATTGGCTAATGCACTTACAGTTTACCAAATTTAAATGAAATTGGAGTAGCCGTTTAAGCGCCCTGCCCAAAAACGCTCTTTTTTTTAAAAAAATACCGTTTTGGTTTTTCACCTACCAGGGGAATTCCCCTGAGTATATTACCAATAATATTGGTTTCTGCATATCTAGACCATGTTGTCTAACAAATGACAAAGTTTTATTGCAATTCCATTACTCCTTCTGGTAGATGTCGGTGCCACAACCAATGCCTGCCACAATCATGATTTGAAAACAAAATCTTATTTTTAGGGTATTTCCCTGGGTAATTTTTTTAATTCTTGTAAATGGTATATCAGTGGCTGATGCCCTTACAGTTTACCAAATTTAATTAATATTGGATTAGCCGTTCAAGCGCTATGCCCAAGAAAGCTATTTTTTAAAAAAAAGATACCGTTTTGGTTTTTCACCTCCCAGGGGAATTCCCCTCAGTATATTCCGCAAAATTTTGATCCGTGCACATCTAGACCATGTGATCTAACACACGACAAAGTTTTATTGCGATTCCATTATTCCTTCTGGTAGATGTCGTTGCCACAAGCCATGCCTGTCAAGCGTTTGACGAAAAAAAAAAGAAAAAAAAAAAAAAAGAAAAAAAAAAACGGACAAAAACAATATGTGTCCCATTTTTCCAAATGGGACCCATAATTAATACAGTATATGGTTTCATAGTGAATTTTTTATTCGCCTGGCTTCTATGGAAAAAAACAAATCGTCACCATCGATATATATATATTATATATATTATTTTCTTGTTTCTGTATAATCAAAACATTGTAGCGGGTTGGGCTATCTTCTAAACTAAAAAAATCAAAAAAACTAAAATCTTTAAATTCAACTTATTTAAAAATATCGATATCGTTGCAAAAATATTTTTATTATTTCCTTTTTTATCCACCTCTAACCTCAGTTTACACCATACTTAATTAGAATCAGAATTGTCGGAGAGCGAATCGTCACAGAAGCCATGTATGACATCACGGGCTTGTCAAACAAACCCACCGCTGACGTACCAATGTGAGTCCCCGAAAGACGCAACACCACCGAGCAGTATAGAGGATACAAACGATAAAACTCATCGATGGTTGGAAGCCCCTATTGTTGTCGATGATGAGCCGTTAGAGGGCGCTAGCACCTTGTCGTCAGTAAAGCTAGGCCTCATTAATTCAGTGGGGTTAAACCGACCAATAAGAAAACGGCGGACATACGTCGACCAATCAACAATTGAAGAAACTCGGCGGAGAGGTTTTGCCTTACATTATCTTCGACCAATTAGAAGTCAGACCGTAGTCATGTGACCAATAAATCAATTTTGAGCAAAACAGACTCATCAATGGTAGAATTGTATTTTGAGTGAAACATAAATATCGAACATCATGCGTCGTCGTCATTGACTTCATCATCTGCAGCGACCATCGCATCTTGCCTCCGCTGCTCATAGAGGTCCTCTGCCTCCACTCTCTCTTCATCAGTATATTCATCCTTGTCCAGCCTCTCTAGCTTCCGGAGGATGATGAGGACCTCCATCCGGTATCCGTCCTCCTCCAGACATGGGTTGTCTGTGAAGTACAATCGTCACCAAACAAGGTAGCATAGGTTGTCTGAACCCAGTGGATTGGTTGGTTGAACTTAAACAGTACGTTCAATCATATACAACACAGTGCAACAGATCCTGTAACCTAGGGTAATATGACGATTGCCGATGTAATGACAACTGCATATAATTCTATTCATGGATGTGAAACAAAAATATCCTTCAAACATGTATCTTGCTTCAACTTACATCCTTGCCTGCCAAGGTTACATTGAAACTTGCCACTAGTTGGTTGTGGCCTTTGCTAAGGCACCAGGACCAAGTGGATTTATGAGTTGAACTAAAATTAGAAATGCCGCCATCATATTCAACATACGGCAATAGTTCCGGCAAACAATTTTCTGTGCTGTTACTCAATTAAGGCCTTTCTATTTTAGGATTAAATACGATATTCATGTTTATCCCTGTGAATGGGAAAACCAAGGGGGGTAACACACGGGTAATCGTCAGATAACCTCGCGCCCACCGTAGGGTTACCGAAGCTACTGCAGTGTGTTGTGTATGATATAGACGTTCCTTAAATTTGGTAGAACCATTAATCCGCTGCCCAAGGACACAACCGTTTAGCTAGTGACAAGTTTCGCAACCTGCAACCTTTCGTCTAAAAGGCATCGCACTAAACCGCCAGACTAACCGGTCGGATTTTTAGGGATATATATATGAGTGAGTACACTGTCAAATGTAAGTTTTTTGGCAAGGCTTTTGGTGAAGGCTGCCTTGATTCAATGAAGTCTTAATGGGTCGCCTAACATTTCAAATAACAAGTGTTTGAACGAGTAGTTAAATGGATAAGAAGGTCATTACAACTAAGGAATTTAATTAAATCTTTACTCTGAACACTTTCGGTGCAGTTGTGTTCCTGAGCAATGCACTTAACAGATTTGCCTTAATCCAGATGATTTAAATAAATTCATTTAAAAAGAAGTAATACCCAAAAAACATGGAATAAACTGTAATGTCTCGGTTAATGATAAGACAAGATTACTGTGTTCCATCATTTTTATATATTTTGATTAGGCCTACAGCTGACTAAAAATATTTTTAATTCAATAAAACAATCACCGTTTAAGACAAGTGCTCTCAGCATGGGAAGTGCTACCAACTTCTTTGCTTCTTTTAAATCTGTGACGTTGTTTGCCCTGGAACAACAGTGTTCGGTCAAGTTTAGCTCACGCTTTATAATCATCGGTGAAAACAGGGAATCATTTTTATATTGGTAATTGACTTTATAGATACAGAGTCAGGATTGCCAATGGCCTAACGTTGCAAACTGCATCTGTTGCACTTGATAACACTAGAACATTGATAATCAACCTTGTTTTGTCACATGAATTACTCAAATGACTTATCCATGATAACCGTATATATCCTTCAAAGTGACTTTACCCACCCACTACAATACAAAAGAACCAACTATTCAACAGCACATTTAAGGAAATCAGGTTCACTATAATACAAGGGGACAGATAAACGAACCTCAAATTAATATATTGTAATTTCTTCATATTTTCACTGAATCCATCCAGCTTGTCAATCTGATTATCGCGCAAATGAAGTATCATTAAATTTTCCAATTTGTCCAAATCTTCTACTTGTTTCAAACCATTGCCTGCCTGTGATGGAATAATGGTGAATAATAATCAATCAAATGACACAAACACAACATTCCTGCTGTGAAAAGGTTTTAAGGATCAAAATTAAACACTGACTTGTTGATTGTTTCTTTAGTCAAGGCACTTATTGGATGTTGCCTAAACCTAGTAAATTAATGGATCGAACAAGGCATAACCAATTTGTCCTGCCAGTTAGCTCAATCAATAAGATTATGGGTGGTGCAGTCAGCAGACGACAAATGGTTGTGAGTAACCCGACGGTGGCACAAGTTGATCTGATTATTGCTAGGTAACTTGACTTTGGACATTTGGTAGAATAACAACTCCTATGTTTTATTACCATATAGAAAAGAATGTAAACATTTATCAAGACCAGTGATAACCATGGAAAAACCTTTAAATCTCGCTGCTCCCCTGAAGTCTACAATGACACAACAATAAACATCAAACGGCACTCAAACTTATGGTTTGCATCGATGTGGGACAACAATATTGGTAACACTTCCATGTACAGCAGTTATGAACAACACCTGATAAAGCTTGGGCTGTCGAAACAACAGAATATTCAAACAAAAAGTACAGTTCAATAAAAATAGTCTATGCTGCTAGCTCCGATTGCTTTACTTTTTGTCCGAATATTCTATCATTTCGACAGAACCAAGCTATATCTGGTGTTGTCCATTTCCACTGTTGCTGAATGGCCATTTATCAGAATGCAGTTGGGTTGCAAGAGCATAACATCTTACCAGGTACAAATTCCTGAGGTTTGGAAGATAGATCCCAGCGGTGGTGGTAAGTTTGTTGCCGCGCAGTTCGAGGGTTGTTAGGTTGGTCAGATGCTTGGGATTCAAACCACTCACTGCTGTGATGTGGTTACCTGGGGGAGGTTGGCGATTTAGTTGTTCCTAAAGTTGCAAATGGTGATGATGCTCTTTTTATCACAGTGTATTAAAAAATGTAATAGTCAATATCACCCAGACTATCATCAAATAACCTTGTGTCCACCGTCAGGTTATCAAATCTATTGCAATATGTTGAATACGACAAAATTATTTTTAAAATGTTTGTTTCCCAAATTAAATCTATGGTTTCATGCAACGTCTACCAAGTGAGTAAGAGGATAACCACATGGTTAGCATTAGGCCTTATGGCCACAATTCGGTTGGCAATCTAAGGCATTCTTAACAATATAACCGGCTGGATAAATGGCATAGCATTGCAGGTGTGTGTTATATCAGCAAGCTATGTCCATAGGTAAGTAGGCAAATGGAACAAAAAACTCACTGTTTAAATTGAGTTGTTCCAGCAACGGGTGTTCCACACCTTCAGTACTTGTGATTTGGTTTCCCGACAAATTCATAATCTGAATCGATTTAACTTGGTTAACTTTCAAATGATCAATTAAAAGCATATCACACAATTCTTTCACTAGTGGTGCTAAATATTTTTATCGATGCTGAATGTAGCATCATTTGTGATAAGCAAGAAAGCACCACCTACCCAGTAAAGTTCACAGCAAAAATTTAAATATCACAAACAGAACTGATAACTGCTGCAGACCTAAGGATACCATGATACTTATTAGTTTAAAGTGTAATACGTGGCCATGTTTCTGCATGTTTGCTGATAAGGTTACATATTTTGTTTTTGAAAAAGTTTTACACAATTATGTGCCGCAAATTTATGTTGTACGCACCTGTAAGTATGGTAACGAGTCAAGTTTGGCGGATTTTAAGTTATTCTTGTCGGCTTTCAGCGTGAGGAGGTGAGTAAGGTGGTTCAGAGAGGATATATCTTCAAGGAGGTTACCGGAAAGGTCCACATAGCGAACATGAATGAACTTCTTTAACAATTCAACATCAGTTAGGTCTCTGCAAACATTTCAAAAATTAAATCGCATCGGAATGTTTGAATTACAAAAGTTAGCAAGCGTAAGTAAGTAACTAACAGTAGAGCAATAATCAAGTCTGTATGCAAAACACAAAAAAAACTTTTACTTTCCATATTTGCATCATGTATTAAAGAGAATCAATATTTTCCACAATGATACCTTTCATGAGCATCTAATCGAACATAAGCATGTGCCAGCCCATTTCCAATCTTGCAGAGCAGGTTTAGACACTCAGGGATCATTTGTTGTACAAGTGGGTTTTCCGGAAGTTTCTGGGTGAAATAAAAATCATTCATTAAATAATTCTTTGGCCAATTTAATTTATGTTTAAAATAATGATTTTCGAATGTAAGAAGATAAAGAAGAAACTGACTCCGGTCTCGGTCGGTGCCTCCTCCTCTTCTCCAGCATCTTCTTCAAAATCTGATCCTTCCGACATTTTGAAAATTCACTTAATATCTGCAAAATGGTTTCATAACAGTTTTGTAAGAATAAAATATTCATATTTTATCCCTGTAAATGAAAAAGTTGGGGTGTTATAACACAGGCAATCGGAAGATTACCCCATGCCCATCGCAGTATGCTGTATACCATTGTAATGTGTATTTTTTGTTTTAATCCATTAATCTACTGAACACTAGAAATGTCCGCTAAGTGGTTTGCCCAAGAACATAACTAACTAACTATGGTCCACTTTTAAGTACCTAAAGTTTCCGGATAAGCTACCATGATACAGTCTTTAAATCATGTCAGTTTTTTTAAAACCTTGTATATGCAAGTGAAAAATTCTGGTTGCAATTGTACTGTTTTTTTACATATTTTTACTCAGAGTTTTTATTTGTTTATTTGGGTGTTTAGTGTGTGTTTTTGTTATCGTGTGCTGCATAGTTTATGTTTTCTTTATCAGAGTATACAAACTAATAGCTTTTACCTACACTATGAAGGTTGCAGGGATCGGTCAAAATGGAATATTGCTTTAATGACCTGGACTAAACACACACTGTAAAATCTCGGTAAATCGGTTTAGAGCATAGGGCATATGATGCATGGACATAAACATTTTTTAGTCATTCTTGCTTCTTTGGTTCCGGAGATAAGTTATATTCTATACTGCCAAAAAAAGTGCAACAATAGGTCGTCCAGTACCAAACAATTAGAAAATCATTTGTATACACAATGCAATATATTCTCTAAGTAAAAGTAACAAGATATGTAACTACGTTTATGCGAAGTAGAACGTTTAACGCGAACACTGGAAATAGAGTCCTTAGCAACGAATAGTCGCTAACCGCTCGGTTGACATACATTATGCTGTAGTGGTGTTGTGAACATGTTGAAGGTTAATAATAAAATAAAACCGAGAGCAAAGTGACACTTGCCTGTGTGATAAATGTACTACGTATTTCCAATCGCGACGATAGAACATAAATATTAGATTTCCGTTTATTACTAAATAAATTACACGTTTGAATAAAAATTATTAAGTAGTTCCGCATTTTTGTTCTGTTTTAATGACTGGGTACGATTGCTTAAGAAAAATTCTGTGAATTAAATTTTTATAAAGATCTTCTGTTTTTGTGGCAATACTTTAGAACAACAATGACGACCTAAGTCACCTAACCCCCGCCTTCCACAAAAAGGCCAAACAATGACGTAACTATTTTCAGTTACGCCAGTATGCAGGATCTAATCATACCATAAATACCGGCATAATTTGAGATACCGATCAGTCTGGCTGAAATAAACAACCGCACACGTCACTCTTGATCGCAGTAATCGACCGGAAGACGTCGGACGGATAAGATGAATCGGTAACATTTTGTCGGCAACCTACTACGTATCATTTGTGCATATAGTACAACTTTTGAATGGTCAATACTATAGCATCGTAAATTATAGCGTTCTAAATGGAGACGACAACTTATACAATTACGGCAAAGGTGGGTGGGTTTTATAGAAGTTATTGAAGTGATGTGCATAAACGGTCTTCCAACAGACTGGTAGCGAGTTTAAGGTGGGAAAGACCGACGCTACAGTCTCCATCAAGTTGATTGGAGAGAAGGGCCACAGGAGCACAAAGTGGTTGGTGCTGGATAACTTCTGGCGAGATGATTTTGAATTCGGTCGGACTGATGTCTTCAAAGTAAAAGCCATCGACATTGGCTTGCCAAGTGTGATTAGGCTAAGTCAGTTGGCACTTTGTTTACATTAAGCGTTGAATAATATTGTTATATTAAGCGAAAGCATAAATCATACATTTGATATTGAGGTGTATGGATATGTGAATTGTGCTAACACTAAACGAATGGCCCAACAATCTGCAATGCACTGTAATATCTCCGTCTAACCAAATGTGGGGTGATCTGGCGATTGGCCGGTAAGTCCTCGTGGGTTTATACCTTTCGGGGGGAAAAGAATAAACTGTTCCGGCGGTGCCAACAGTGATCTTGTCATTAAAAGAGGGAAATAGATGTGGAGCTGCTAGTTGGCAATCACTTTTTCATCTTTCTTATCTTATGCTAAGCAGAATATACACAAAGCCAGAACAAAAAAAAATCGAAACAGCTCATAATGAAATGTAGCCTGCTTTGTGAATTTCTATACTGTCTTACCACTCCATGCATTCTGCTTAGAACTAAAATATTTTTAGAACTGTTTTTACTTTTATTGTTGTAAGAAACCTGTAATACTTTTTACCAGAAATGGATAAATTATCGGACTCGAGCGGCTGGCATTGTGAGCATGTCATCGTTTCTCAGGCTAAGATTAAACGTACTTTCTATGTCAACGATTGGCTCTATGACGTCATAGACGTTGGGTACGGAAGAGGTGAGTTATGCCGGCCAGTATATGCGGATATGACGTAATATTGGGGTTCGCAGCCATGTTGCCGCAATATGAGACGGATGATCACGTGATCGCCATTAGGCAAGTGGAAGTGGAGCGGAACCGAGCTCAGTTCCGGTGGAACATCCGGCCAACCAGCGATGACTCTGGGTGGAGTCTTCCGCGGTATGCTGACGCGGATGAATATGAAGAACTGCCACATCACTTCCGTTTAAACGACCAGCAAATTACCAACTTCTATGGTCAGAGACAGATTGCATTGTATAACAGCCTTCTACAATACACCTCACGTGAGTGCTTATTGTACAAACAAAACATTCCTTATGTAAGAATTGAAGATTTGGTAATAAAGCATGGATAATAAAGGGCCTGGTTACAGCATGCAAATCAATACATTTGGTAATTTCTAACAAGGCATAGGGTGTGATAGATATATCATATTTGTGTTTTAACCACGTATATGAGAAAATGCAGGGGTAGTTATCATTATAGGATCGTCACTGGCTCTTTATAATTGACATATTGCATGAGAGTCGGTTGAGCACACATTTCTGCCACACGATCATTCCTGTTTTTCACAGAGTTGCTCCACACAAAGAAGTTGACAGATTTCGACGACTACACAGCATGTTTTATCCATCCAAGCCTACCCAGTGATATTCCATCCTTCTATGACAAGTAAATAACACCCCCGATTAATGATTGTGTAGCTACAGGGCAGTGAGAGAATCGTTCATTTCGGTCAATATGATGTCATTTAGGATGCTTCATATCTATTGCAGTGTGTTGTTTATGTTCAGAACGTTCCTACTGTTTTAGTAGAACCCATTAATACATTTGAAAAGTGTCTTTCCCGCAGACACAACCGATTAGCTAGCCGAATATTTCGGGTAATAATACCAAACAACTAATTAAAACATCATTATACTATCCTACAAATATCATTATGGCGTAGATGGTCGACGGATGCTGAGCTAGGACGGCAGATTCTCAATGGAGTCAACCCTACAGTGATCGAGAAATGCATTGAGCTTCCATCTGGCTTCAAACCCACTGACTTTGACTGCGGGGAAGCTATACACCAACGAATCAAGGTTTATTTGTAATGACATCTTAAGAACTACAAAGTTGCAATGTCATCTTGATAACTACAAAGTTGCAATGTCATGGTGATAACTACATAGCTGCAATGTCATGTTGGTATTATAAAGTTTTAGTGCCATGTTTGCCGTAATTCACATGACCTTGCTACTTTGTGGTGGATAGGATATAATATTCATGTTTATCCCCATGAATGGGAAATCCAAGGGGATTAACGCACTGCCAATCGTCAGATCACCTCGTGCCCACCGTCAAGTTACCAAAGCTATTGCAGTGTGTTGTGTATGATTCACACGTTCTTTTATTTTAGTAGAACCCATTAATCCGCGGCGTTTAGACAATGTTCGTTAAGTGCCTTGCCGAAGGACACAACCGACTAGCTAGCGACAAGTTTCGGACCTGTATCCTCTCGGCTGAAAGGCGACGTACTAAACCACCAGACTAATCTGTCGTAAAAAGGTGAACAATAATTCTTGACAATTTTTAACTGTCCTGTTCTTTAAATGCTATCCGTTGACCGACTAACATTCCACTAAATCGGATGATTATTGTGAAGATTCGATAACGTCTTCTCGGTGATATCAAAACGACATGACATGCCTGTCAACCGCTTGATAAAATAAGAACAAGGACAATCTGTGTTTCTAGATTCAAATGCCCCATATGAATATATCATTTATTTTATTGACAGACTCGCAATTTCCAATTGGGGCTGCTTTAGATGGGATTAACAGAACAGTGTTTTTTGGCTATATCATAAATAAAATTGTGCGATAAACGGGGGTGCTGATACAGTATTAAATAAAAAGTGAAACTTGGCCTGTGTCCATGGTATGTGTAATGATGATAATATGTGCATATTGTAGGAAGGAAAACTTTTCATCATCAACTATGCTGAATTGACCACTGGTGGGCGACGTAATCGCACAAAGAACGGGGACCGACTTTACTGCGCCGACCCGGTTTGTCTGCTACTTGTTAATGAGACGAATATTCTTCTTCCTGTCGCCATCCAATTGGAGGAAGGCGGTCACGTGTTCTCACCCCGGGACTCGTATTATGATTGGTTGCTCGCGAAGCTGTATTTCCGTTGTTGTGACGTCAATATCCACGAGGTAAGGAAACGAAGCCACCATCACATTCAGTATCTTATTATATTATAAGCAGGAAGCTTGTGTATGCAACTAACTTAACGATCACAATAGGTAGAATTGTTCAAAACTACAGTAATCGAGCCAGCTTCTGCGCGACAAGCACGATAGGTTGAATACCAACCCGATGTGATAAACTTTTATTTCATCCCGTACCATGTTTAATTGCAATATCCACAGTGGAAATACCACTACCTACTCACCCACGCCATCATGGAGCCCTTCGCCATCGCCTCATTCCGCTGCTTCTCACGACGTCACCCCGTGTACAAGTTATTGCGACCCCACGTGCACACAATACCAGCCATCAACACTCTTGCTCGTGTAAACCTGCTGGGGCCAAAAGCTGCTTCAAATTTCTTTCTTTCCCTAAGTACATTACATGATTTACCAACATTGTGCCCGGTGTAACCCTCCTATCCCACCCACAGACGGAGTAGACACAGCACGTCGAGCCTTCCAAAATCTCCACTTCGATAAACTCAACATTCCAGAAGTTTTTATCAAGCAAGGTAATATCGCTATCATATAGGCCGGCCGATCGGTGTAGAATAGAATAGGATATTCATGTTTATCCCTGTAAATGGGAAAACCACGGGGGTTAACACACAGGCAATCGTTAGATCACCTCGCGCCCATCGTCGGGTTACCGGAGCTATTGCAGTGTGTTATGTATGATTCACACGTTTCTTTAATTTTGTAGAACCTGGGTTCAGGCAATGTTCGTTAAGTGCCTTGCTCAAGGACACAACCAACTATCTAACGACCAGTTTCGAAACCGTGGGTTCGAGGTAATCTGACGATTGCCGACGTGTTGACGCAACATTGCGTTTTCCAATTTACATGAATATCCTATTTCGCAGCATTAATTGTAAACTTGTTGACATAAAAGGGACGGACAGCACTGAGGTGTTACGTCAGTATTATTATCGAGATGACGCGCTTCTCCTGTGGAAGGCTATCAATCAATACGTCACATCCGTTATGTCGCTATTCTACAACAAGGATGAGGTGAGATATCCGTCAAAAAGGAATGTTATATGGGATATGTTATTTCCGGAAATGAGAAAGGGATAGTTATATGGGTAAACGTGGGAGGGTTATCACATGGACAATTGTTAGATTACCTCATGATTACCTAACGTTTACTGGAACTATTCAGTGACTTAAATAAGATTGAGATTTTTCTGCTCTTTTTGTTCCGCTTTTTGATCCACTTGGTTTAGGCTATATCCTTCGTGTTTGTCGTGTTTTGCCCAAGCATTTAAACGATTAAGACAGTGGTTGGCTTCGATCTTACAATCTTTTGGCTGGATGGCCAAGTACTAACCAACTGAGCTATGCGACTGGATATGACGTAAATATTTTGCAGGATGTGACGGGGGATATGGAGCTGGCTAACTTTGTGCGCATGGTGGCAACAGAGGGCGTCGGTTATGACGGGAATTTGAAGGGATTTCCAATAAAACTGGAAAACATAGAGGAATTGGTGGGTTGGGTTTTCTCTCATGTGGTGGTTACATTACTCGCATCTGACAGCATACCTGGTGGTATATTGGTCTTGAAGAGGCTTGAACCAGTAATTGCCCTGTTTAAGGACCATGTTGCTATGAAGCCGAAAGTTCGGTTAACTCGTCCTCGGATTTATAATCTCAAATTGCATTTCTTGACCCACCAGGATATAAACCCATCCATCATCCATCCAGGTTGAATATCTGACGATAATCGTCTTCACCTGCTCCGCGCAACACGCAGCAAGCAACTTCGGTCAGTTCGAGTTGTACAAATTCATCCCGAATGCGCCTGGCGGCATGCGGCTTCCGCCACATAAGAAGGGAGAGGTGACGATGTGATAGTTATGTGTGACGTAATAATTGACGTTGTGTCGATGCAGGGATCAATGCAGAGGATAATGGATAGCCTACCCGACCACTTGATGGCGTGTTTTCAACTTGGTACAGCGTTCACCCTTTCAACATTTGCCCCTAATGAGGTAAGTTGGGTGGGTGAAACATCACGCTCAAGCCAAACCAATGGGCTGTACTATCATGTAGTGCTTGTCACAAATAATTTCATAAACGGTCGTTTGTTGAATCCAGTGGATTAATGAGTTTATCAGCACATTGAATAACTTTGAATAACTTCGAAGTCCACACGATGGACACAAGAAAATCTAACGATAATTTGTTTGTTATCTTCCCATTTTTTCATTCACGGTGAACTAGATTCGTGGTAAACATTTGTAATCATCGTATTTCAATGGATACAAGTTTTTTAATTACTTCGTCACTGCTTTAAAGTCACATTGGCCGCATCCAAATACAAACCACGTGAGCGGAATTATAATGTCAATGTTGATTAAGGCATTGGCGAATTTAAATAAGAAAGTCATTTTTAATGTTTGGTCAATATTGGACAATGGCTCGGTATATATACGGTAAAGACACAGTGGAAATCATTTCCTGCATGGTCGGTTACTGCGTCGCCTTTTAGTTGAAGGTTTTACACTAGCTAATCGGTGTCCCTGGGCAAGACAAACATTGCTTGAACCCAGTGGATTAACAGGTTCTACTATATAAAAGGGACGTGTGAACCATACACAACACACTGCAATACAGGTTCGGTAACCCGACACTGAACGTAAGGTGATCCCAATAACCTATTCTGATGAATTCTCATGACTGAATTAAGGTGTTCATGGTATCAATATTTTAGATACCTTGATTTATGCCCACACTATACCCTTGTTACCTAGCTAAACCTTTGAACTTACTTTCTTAGATCTATTTGGGGGATTTCCCGACCAACCTGTTCGACGACTCAAGGGTGGACAATTATCAGATCAAATTCCGACGAGAGTTGAAAGCGATTTCGAAACACATCCAAGCGAGAAACGAGGCGATTGATTTCCCGTTCATTTACCTTATGCCTGATCGCATCCCCATCAGTATTGCGGTGTGAATCTCCCCATCATCAAGTGAATTGTGGACTGGAGATAATGGACGATGGACTGTTGTATATCCTTCAATACAGATATTCTAATCTTGTAATTCTTACTGTATATCCTTGTTTATTCGGATTATTATCATTGGTTATACCTGGACTGTCGTAATTACAGCCGTGTAAAGATAAGTATTAAATGCTTTTGTGTCCATATTTGTCAACAAACACCGATTGGAAATTTTAAAACAAACGTGTTTGAACTGAAAGCATTCTTTATGCTGTGTGGGTATTTTCTAAATTTAAGCATAAAGACTTCATATTGTATATTCTTATAAGTCTCTATTAACTATTTTTTGCACAGTATCTGTAATTTTTAGATTTAAAAAGAGGCCCATATTCCATTAATGCAAAAAAACAAATCCCAATATACCGAGCTTAATAAACTTTGATTTGCAACAATATTACAACAATAAATCTGTTATTATGAGTTCTCTTCGAATTCGAAACGTCACTAAAGCCGTTTTATACATGGGGCGGTATATATGAGTCCGCCATGCTAACCATTTGTCCATACGTTTCTGGAATGTTTGTTTACTCTATAGTCTATGGGCTATTGCTTTTGCCTACGACCTAATGTCAAGGATCTTAGGCCGGTTGTAAAGTTCTTACATTAATACAAACTTGTTTAAACACTTCGATTCCCCACCATCGTGATACACCACCACATTTGGGTAAAGTAAATAGATATGAAGTGAACATGTTTATTATAATCTGACATATAGGATAGGATATTCGTTTTTATTCCTGTGAATGGAAAAACCAAGGGCTAACACACGGGCAACCGTCAGATCACCTCGGGCCCGCCGTCGGTTTACCGTAAATCTTGCAGTGTGTTGTGTATAATTGAGACGTTTCTTCAAATTGGTAGAACCCAAAATTCTCTGGCTTCAGGTAATATCCGTTAATATAATAAAAAAGCATCTTCTTCCAGTGCAACCCCTTGGAAAGAGAATGCTGCTTCCGAACCGAACAAACATTGGGAAACTGGGTATAATATCATATTAGCCGAAATATTGTTATAACAAACGTGTAGTTTTAAATATAAATTATAAATTGTAAAGAAACGTAGATATATAAAGTAAATGTGAAAAACACAATTGAACGATAAATACCCCAGTTTTCTTGGGAAACTTACAAAATATAAAATGCTCAGGCATGTATATTAAACATTGTTATAACCAGCTATAGGCATACACTCAAAACCCACCTAAATGAACAGACAATTTAAATACAAATAAAAATGATGGCGCAACCCATATCAATCTTTAAAGAATTTAGGGGGAAATCCCAAAACTGAACTTAAATCAGATATCAGTCAGAAAACACAGTTCCTACGGTTTAATTTCTACTCAAAACAATATTGCTAAAAGCTTCATTAAAACTCAGTCACCAGTTCTTCATTTGCCCATAACCAATCGCGAGCTTTGTTAACCCACAGCAATATACTGCTTCTACACAACATAGATATCAAATCTGGTAAACATCAGTTTCTGGTCGCACAAACAAACGATATGCAGAATGTATATTATATATCAATGTGTTGTTTTAATTTAAGTAATCAGAAAACTAAACATTTCTGCTATTTTGGATGCATTCATTTTTTGTACCGATCGAAGTTTTGTTCGTTTTTTTTATACAGTCTGTATATGTATTGGTCGCGTTAACCATTCGGCCACACGACCGTACAGTTTGGATGCATTCGTACTACTGTGCGGAGGTGAAATGTGATATCCATTCGACAGATCAGTATAGAAGTCTGGTTGTCAAAAGCAAGTAGGTTTTGGGGGACAATTGAACAATGTTACAACTTTTGCCCAAAACATTCGTTGCCATAGAAACGCTTCGGGCACATTGAGAAGCCTTACATATGCCAACAAACCGGATAAAACGAAGCAACTTAACTGTTGGCTTTCGGGGTAATGACAATTGCACAAAATAAATAAAACAGGAATGTCCGAACCTTCATTGTATTGTGTTTGATAGTACAATATATTGGCGTTTGTTTTATTTTCTTTCATGAACGCGTAGCTTTATTGTAAACCGTCGGATAAAAATGATTGCGAATGTCCTTCGTCGTATGGAAAAACATAACGTGGAGGCTTAGCTCGCGTCAGCGAATAGAAAGAGGCGTTACAAACGCCATTGAAGGGAAAGTTTAGATGGCTGTGTACGCCATCGAATAGAAAATTTGGATGGTTGCGAACGTCATCGGATAAAAAAATACGATAGGTTGTTACGGTCGTCATCGGATAGAAAATAAAGTGTTGATTTTGCTTGAAGCTGTGTTGGAGAGAGATTTTGGTTTCTTCTTGTGACTGGGGTCGAGCGTGAAGCAATCCCACAACCGAAGTGATTCGTCGGCCGCACCGGAGCACACTGTCTGACCGTCGGGCGACATGGCCAGGTACAACACCTGAGAACCGGAGGTTCATATGTAAGTCACATACTTTATCATGATGGGGCAATTTCCGTATATCGTCCAGACAACTAGTGTGATTTAACATTTTTGGATTTCGCAAATAACCAAAATTTCATCAGAATTTTATCAAATATTTAAGCGGTGTTGGCGTATTACTTTTGCTAAAGTAATCTATATCTATAGCTTCAAACTACCTTGTAGTCAACCAAAGTGTAAGCGCATTTGCTAAGCATGGTTCTGCAACATAACCTACCCTGGATGTGTGGCCCATGAGGTCCTGCACCCAATCCATGCTGGGGTAGGACCATATGGTGAGCTGGTTGTGCGCGTAGCCGTGCGACGATACCAACTCCTTGTAGTGCTTCGACCACCGAATGGCACATACCTAGTGCAGTGAGTAGGAACAAGGAATGAGTTTGCAACTAAATATATATTAAACATATATTATACATATATATTGAATGTACAGTTGAGGCCGAATGAATGGTTATCGAGACGGAAAAAAAAAAGTCTTTTGAAGTAAAAATCATTGGATCCCACATTCTCACCTGAGATTTGGTGTCAACTGATTTGATACAACTTCCATTGTGAGTGTTCCAGAACCTTATATGGCGGTCAGCACTCCCCCCACCTGACGCTAACACATTCGATTGCCACGGACACCATGCGATCGCCTGTGATTAACATAACGAGTTTTCTTCTACAATTCTCACAAATACCTTATTTTAAAGGGGAACTGAAGTCAATTTTAAGAATATCTTAATTAATGGAAAAAACTACGCTGATTTCAAAAATCAAATCAGTTTCTTCCAATATTTTTTTGTTAAAGAGTTATGAGCAAAAATGCATTTCATTTTATGTTAGGGGATTTCCCGTATTACGTCATTGACGTTGTTGAGATTTCGTGCCTATATGCATTGTATACAATCATGTGCCAGTTTAGAGGTGAATTAGTAACAGAAGCGCCTGCAGGAGCGTTGTATTTTCGTTTTTTTATGGAGAGTTAGCATAACACTTGTCATATAGCCTTACTGAACCAATGTACATGGTGACAGCTTACTTTAAGCGCGGTCATTAAGGCCTGCACGGTCCTGGACCTAAGCTGAATGCTGAGGTATACAGGTCTCGTATTTAAATGACTTTAGAATAATAAGTCTTAGCAATTTATATCATAAATCATAAAAGTGAAGACAGAACAAGAAAACTATAACAGAATGCATTAAACTGTAACTGCCAGCAATTTATATAAATAAACCAGCCATCAATCAAAGATTAGACTATGCGGTGGGAACAGCCTATTTCTTTCATGGTTTACATTGGCTGTTTGTATAATGTTTTGCTGTTGCGTATGTGGTGCATTTAATGTCTGCTGCTATTGAAACTGAGCATTAGCCTACTGGTTGAGAATACCACTTATTGCATAAACCAGTTAATCCACAGTTGAGTAGCCAATGTGTAGTATGACAATAAGTACACAGCAAGCACTCAGATAAGTAAGTGAAGAATATATATAATAGATCTGTACTTAACTACCCAAATAAGTTAATAAGAATATAGCACTTTTCCAATTTAGTTCTTTTTATTAGATATTGTAAAATGCCTAAAGTTAAGCCACTGAGAAGGAAGGAAGAGTGATTGGAGCATATTGTTTTGCTCCGGGATGTACAAATTCCTATTACAGCACACGAAATTCCAATCCACCTGTGCTCTTCCATCGATTTCCTCACAACGACAAAAAACAGATGAAGCAATGGATACAACAATGCAAGCGTTCTAAACTACCTGGAAAAAGAACCGCAGTGTGTAGTGCACATATTTGTGACAAGGATTATCATAGTAAAATTGTATTTGACTCCAATGGAGTGGCCAAGATGATGAAAACAAACCACTTGGTGAAAAATACAGTTCCAACAGTTTTTAATTTTTCTGATTATGATTTTAAACATAGTGATCAACCCAGTACATCAAGTGCAACTTCAAGAACTTCTTTATCCAAGTAGATAATTGAAAAATAAGGGCTTTTAGTAGTGCAAGTCCAGTGTGGTGTTATTTTGTGTACAAATGCATGTACATTCATGCAGCATAAACATTCTTGCGGTGTGTCCATAAGAATACAGTTTTTGCAACGGCACCAAGTCATGTCAATAGGTAATGTTTCTAAATAAACATTTTCTTCTATAGGGCTTGCATCTTCAAAGATACTTTCAGACGTTTTCCTTGGTTTAAACGCATATGACTGAATTTGTGTTATTTTATTGTGTACAATAAAATTTCTTTCATTCATGCCAGAATGCTGAACACTGTCATCCATTTTAGTGTTACAACATTAACTTAAATTTACTCTAGAAATGAAGAAAACAAAAGAAATTAGTTACAACTTCTATGCATATGTATACCAAATCCCTCACACTTCTCAGTTTGTAGCCTAGGGGTTGATAATAACATTGCTAGTCTATATTGCAGATTATAGCTATATATTGAAAAGCAACAATCATGAAAGAAATAGGCTGTTCCCACCGCATAGTCTGATCTTTGATTGATGGCTGGTTTATTTAGAACTATAAATTGCTGGCAGTTACAGTTTACTGCCTCCTGTTCTAGTTTTCTTGTTCTGTCTTCAATTATGATTTATGATATAAATTGCTAGGACTTATTATTCTAAAGTCATTTAAATACGAGACCTGTATACCTCAGAATTCAGCTTAGGTCCAGGATCGTGCAGGCCTGAATGAGCGCGCTTTAGGTAAGCTGTCACGCGCGTACATTGGTTCAGTTAGGCTATATGACAAGTGTTATGCTAAGTCTCCATAAAAAAAACAAAAATACAACGCTCCTGCAGGCGCTTCTGTTACTAATTCACCTCTAAACTGGCACATGATTGTGTACAATGCATATAGGCACGAAATCTCAACAACGTCAATGACGTAATACGGGAAATCCCCTAACATAAAATGAAATGCATTTTTGCTCATAACTCTTTAACAAAAAAATATTGGAAGAAACTGATTTGATTTTTGAAATCAGCGTAGTTTTTTCCATTTATTAAGATATTCTTAAAATTGATTTCAGTTCCCCTTTAAAAAGAAATTCGTATACCTAAATTCGACATTGGCTGCCTGATTGAAAAAAACTGAACCAGTTCATCATTAACTGATACACAGCCCAATATATCACAGCTAAAAGTCGGTGTTTTGCTGAGATTGTATAACAAGGTTGGAACTCGTGGTTATGGCATGTGCCTAACTCAGATACACTCACCTTCACAGCAGACTGATGGTCAGTGAAGGAATACATCGGTTTGGTTTCCATACTCGAGTAAACATTGACGATATTATCGTTGCTTCCACTCGCAAGATGTCGACCATCTTTCGACCACTCCAGCCCACACACCTCCTGGGGGTAATCAATTGAATTTTATTAAAAATAAATGATAAGAAATAAAAAAAAATAAAAATAATAAATTACAATTAAACAAATGGCATTAACATAAATACAATATGTGGTTTAAACCATATGCTTTTATTTGACAAATTTAAGTGAATGCAGTATAAAATAGACTTCACACAGCAACTTAAATTGCTCATGTAACAAGACTGATGGCTAGGGGAACACAATATTCCCATCCTCCCATGTAATATTGTCTGAGATTTTTTCATCACCGAAAGGTTGTTTGTTTAAAACTAGCTGGTCCATCTAGTTGGTTGTGTCTGCTTTGGGTAAGGCACTTAGTGAACATTGATTAGTAGAATTAAAGGAATGAACTTAAACTGTTTGCAACAACTGGCATGTCTTGAGTACTGTCACCATTGTGTTATAATTTCCACTTTCTTGCACCCCAGGGATAAATGTGAAACACGATTATCATGAAACCACCTGTGAGTGGCCGGTGAGAGTTGACACGTGATGATCCGACACACGAACGTCATGGTGATGCACAAAGCCATCCAACGAACCACTGGGGGGAGTAAGAGTTAAACATAGCGTCACTAGATCTCATATTATGTGGTTGGGATTGTGATGTTACCTCGACAAGATGTAGTCGTTCCATGAAAGTGAAGAAACTCGGGCAGCGTGACTCTTCATGTTGCGCATGCGTTTGCTGGATGCTATGTCCCATAACTGTGTAAGACAGAAGTGAAACTAGGAATTTAGAATATGTTTGGGAAACCTCAGACCCCATACAGACAATTCACCATAAGTTAACTGAACTAACTCAGTGTTGCACGGTCCAATTTTGATAACATTTATTTACTCTTTTATAATCACGCTAAGCCAACTTTCCAATCAATCTTAAAGATATAAGATTCTTCAATATTGTAATATTCGTGATATTACCTGCACTTGTGCCTCGCTGGTGCCGATGGCGATGTGTTCACCGTCCGGCATCCATTTCACTGAGGACACATATTCTTCCTCCCCTTCCATTGTCATCAGCATTGTGATGTCACCACTCGAGGCATCCCACAGGTACACACTACGAGCGAGAACAACCGCCAACAAATTATTCGAACTCCAATCCAACAAGTTCAAATCTGTAGCAAATTATGAACATCACCAACCACCCTGGTGACGTGGTATTGAAACTTACAGAAGTCGTTTCCAAGGTCTGGGGCATCGAGGATTCGACTCGCAGTGGTTGGGATGTGCCGGGTTTTCTTGCGGTCCGACACAGACTTCTTGGATGAGCTGTACAACACCTAGGTGGGAATGTGGGGTCTAAACTATTTATTTGAGGATAGGTCTTTTGAGCAAAGGGCGTTTCCATATACAGTTAAATAAAAAGGTCATGCATGTTAATAGTAGCCTTATTTCATGTGGGATATGTTCCGTGTGTGCCTGGGAATGAAACACCAAAAGCGGAGTGTTGCCACACAAACCTTGGTATTATTATGGTATCCCTCCGCTGCTGCTGGGCGAGCTTTGAAAGCGAGGATACGACCTTCCCCTCCAACTCCACTCGCTCGTTGCAGATTCTCACTCATTCTTCTCTTGTAATCCTCCTCGGCAAGTGATCCGGTTGGTGCAGGCTCATCTGTGTGGAGAATCATTTGTTGCCAATATATTTGGCCAAGAGTGCATTAAACCACCATGACGAACAACATCTAGTGTTATGTCAATCAGCTTATTAAAAATTATAATCCTCAACAATATACCTTAACATTTCTATGAAAAGATGGTACAATGCTATGTAGACAAACAAATGGTCAAAATAATTGAGCCTTCAACAACCAAAAAGGCCTTTTAAATTAAGGGGATATTGATACACAAACAGCATTTGTTTCTAGCACTGCAGCTATGAAAACAGCGTACATTTTAATACATAAATCAAAAAATAAGAGGTTCTTACCATTTTCGGATAATATTCGGTAATTTCCTAGTTCAAAGTTGGTGGCTTGTCGGCTTGGAATAAATCTGTCTCCATGTCTTGGGGTTCGATTCAAACTTGTGTTTTTACTTGATGGTTTTAATTTGCCTGGAAACAAATTGTGAGAACTATACTTCCATCACAGTCGTGGAGAACCAATCACACAGCTGGTGGAATGATTATGGTATCTTCAACTTAATTATATATAAAAACGGTGACGATTCCATTTTGGGTTCGAAAAACACAGCTCGGTAATAAAAATATCGTACAGTCAGGTTTCTGTAGCTATTTCAATGTTTTTTTGTTATTAGATAAAATATTTTTGCAGGATTCTGTTTGAACCTGCTGGATTTCCTGTGTCCACCCGATAACCACAGTTAACAAATGAAAACAAGAAAATGTTCGCTTTGGGACCAAATATTTTATTCTTGTAGATGAAAAACCACAGAAAGAATTTAACAAATGAGCAACTATAGGATCATTGAAGCTATTGCAGCGTGACATGTATGATTGTGACATTTCTATGGTAAGCTATGTTAAGGCAAACAAACCAAATGACCTGGAGTTCGATTCTTGGAAGAATTGGGAGTACGAGTCTTAGAGCTTGGAGTTTTGTTGACACTTTGCGACATCGACCGGTTCTTAGAAGGGCTGTAATTGACGCTTAGGTGCTGGCTGTGGATTACACGATCATTGAACTTATGTTAGTACAATACGGGATATTAATTTATCCTTGATATAGTCAATTGTCGAAATTTCTACTTTAGTCTGATTATGGTTCTTTCAATGTTCACATAAGCATGTGTCCCTACTGGAAAGTTCGTATGATGCGCCGGATATATTTGGCGTGGCGCACGGACTACTTTTTCGGGTATTGGCGCAAAAAACTCCAAAAATCATGCTGGTGTGGCGTGATTACACTTCCTTTCATTTATGTCAGTATTTTTGACACTTTAAGCTTTATATTTCAAAGTTTTAATTAAAAATTTTGTAACTTTGTTTGTGGTGGCGCAAATTAGTATTACTGGCGTGGCGCAAAATTTAGGTTAAAAAATGGTGGCGCAAAAATCCGGCGCACAAAAAACGAACTTTCCAATAGGGTCATGTGTCAGTAGTGTCACCATTGCAATTTTAGCGGTACCTCTAAAAACTACAGGAGCGCTTGGAGCGCATGAAGCGCTTAAATCGCTTGGATCGCTTACTATACTTAGTAATTACAAAAGCCATGATATTAATGTTAGGGTTGGGGTTAAAGTTAGTTCTGGGGTTGAGATTAGTGTTTGGGACAGGGTTAGAATTACGTTTCATAGCAATCTAAGTGATCCAAGCGCTCCAAGCGGTCCTGTAGTATTTAGAGGCACCCCAATTTTAGAAGGCGATATATTACTGACAAGGTTGGTGCATGGTCTTAAGATAAAACTACAAGTTTTTTATCTTAATGGCAATATTATTTGTACACCACAAAACATATAAAGGAAGATAAACAATTCAGGTTGTATTTGCAAGAAAAAATACAGTTTAACACACCCGTTTTGGCGTTAGGCCTTGTAAACACAAATGTGGGGGCTTATTTTTGTAATAAAAAACTATGATTGTTTGTTTACATATTAAATAAATGACAAATGAATTTGTAGGTGACAAAATGCAGTGCTTACCTAACATTTAGGGATTTACTATGTAAGCTTAAGTTACCACAGCCAGAAATATCGTTTGCTTTTCTCTGCCATCTTGCTGTTGGCCCAGCTTGTAACGGTTTGTCAAGTCTCATTAGGCTGTTTACTTCATTTTCAAAGTCAAACTGAGACGACATTTTAATAATCCCAGCAATCACACAAAATAAACTTATAAATAAAATCTTAAACTACTGAAACGAACATAAATTCGTAGCCATTCGTTAAAAAGAAATAACAAACGTAGACTTATTTTATAAATTGAAATTCCATCACCCAAAAACTATAACCAAACGAACACAACTGACCAACAGAATTTAAATATCCCTCCTTCATAATTTTACGGTGACGTCACAACGGGTGCACTACGTCATAGTTGGTAGAAATGTAACGGGGACCGGTGTCGTGAAAATAAGATTAAGCGCAAAAATGCGACTAATCTGCTTTGCCAAGAATCAAATAAAAAGACAAATCTGCTTCGCCAAACAATAAATAAACGTTGAGAAATAATCTATGCTAAACAATTATTTTTTTGCTGTTCTATAAATTAGTAAAAGCCAAGCTGCTCCGATAACCCCATGATGGGCACGATATATTCTGACGATGAAGTCCTTGTATATTTTTCGGTATCCCCGTGTGACAATGGTAGTCGCCAGAAGTGTAGTCGAATACATTTTATTGTGATATAGAATCATAACATGTTATTAATACAACTATAGTTGTAGATCCTTTTGTTTTAATCGATTTTGTTGGATCCACCGCATAGCTTAGTGCTTGGTGGTTTAGTGTGTCGCCAAAGGGTGACGGGAACAAAATTGACGCTAGCTAGTCGGTTGGGTCATCGGATATGACACTTAACGGATATGGCACTTAACGGAAATGGCCAGAACCCAGTAGGTTAATGTGTTCTACTTAAATTGATAAAATGTATGAATCGTGTTTAACACACGGCAATAGCACCGGTGACCTACTCCTTACGTTTTCCCATCCAATAAGATGAAACATGAATACCCTATTATGTCCTAATTTCTTCAATAATCCAATCAATCAAATGGAGGTAGGGCACTATTAAAATGCGGAAATATGGACTTTCAGAAGGACGGAAATCTATAAGACTCCATAATTCACCGTAACGACTTGGTTTATTGCTATAAGAATTAAGAATGCAGAATTTTTTACTATTGAGTTAACCCGAACTGCCACTAGGGTTTGTGTTTTTTTTTAAACTGGACTCATTATTTTACCATATTATTTCCGTAGTTTTATATTTCCGCATTTCAGTATTACACTCCGCTACGCAAGTTGCACGGAGCACGGAGTTGTAATGTTTGTTGTCCAGTCAAAGGAAAAATTCAGGATAACAACGTGATGTTATATAGGTATGACTCGTGCTTTCTGATAATTAAATGTTTTGCTGCGTGTAATGTATATAACTATTATTTAGCCATGTCTTCGTATTTTGTAGCCCATATAGTTTCTGCGTTATTGTTAGTATAAGCTTTATTTATAAAGCGTCTTCTGCTTATTTTGTGTTATAGTTGTAATTTAAATTTAGTGTTGTTGTGAGTTGCTGGTTATTTATGTAGATATGTTGGTTTTTCAAAGCATCAACAGTTAAATTAATTAATAAATGTTCATTATTTTTATTTATTATACGTATCATTGAACTAAAAAAGTTGAATGATCAGTTGAGTGCCGAGATCTAATAACATGGCACTTTATGGTCTAAAGTTACTTTGAAGTTAACCAGCCCACAAAAGGAATTAAAACATTTTTTGTTTAATGACATCATTGTAAACGAAACAAAATCCTGCAAATGGTGGTTGGGTAAAGATTGAACTATGTGCCTGTCTGGTGATAATACCTTTGTCCATATCCAGAGCATGTGTTCGCGCATTATAACAATAATATCTTTTCATGCTTTTGTAGACATACTTCCTTCAGAAAAAAGCCTGTGTAAATGTATAGAAAACTACCTTGTAGGATAAGAGTGCTCTAACAATGCAAGCACAACCACCTGAACATCAAATGCAGTCTCCTTCTGCTTCATTACCCCCGAATACAACCCCAACTAATGCTCATGGACTTCCACCCGGGCAAACTCATGGTCCCCAACTGGGGGTAAATCCTGGTCAAGCACCGGGGAGTTCTTTACCCGCCGGACCAGCATCTCAGGGAGTTCCCCCAGACCCCAATCAACAAGCACAGGGTTATACTTCATACCCTCCTTATAATCAAGGTTTTTAAATTTATTCTATTTTGTTTAACTATCAATACTTAACAAACTTGAAAGATAAAAAAATCATGTTGTGTGTTATAAACTAATTTCTTTCTGCTTATAATTGTATTTAATAAATATCATATTTGTTCATATTTTTAGTGGGATATGCTCACAGAGAAGACATGACGATGCATCAGCAACAAGCAATTCCAACCCCGGTCCCTGGTCACCCACTTCCTGTAAATGACCGGGCAGCTTCCAACCAATACCCACAAGCCAACCAACCTGGTTATCCTGCTCAACATCAGGCACCAGTTGCCTATCCTTCAAACCAGGGTCAAAACTCATACCCTTCTAATCAGCCCCCACCTACCCAGTCAAACAACTACCCCCAAAATCAGTCTCACCCAAATTATCCACCTGGTTCACAAGCCGGTTACTCAATTGCCCCAAATCAACCAGTAAACAGTTACCCATCGAATCAGCCCCCAACAAATTATCCCCCAAACCAGCCCCAATCAAACTACCCTTCAACTCCTCAGAATAGTTACCCAGGAACACCTCAAACAGGCTACCCACAGACACCAAACCAACCCCACACAAACTACCAAGGAGCCCCTCAGCCAAGTTACACCGGGGTTCCACATCAACACCCAAATTACCACCAGTACCAACCACCTACAGATCCCAACTACATGATTCCACCCCCAGAAAGTTATACAGCTGACAATATTGCTGGCATGAAACAGGTATGCTCATCCCAGCATTGCCCTTAAAGTATTTGCAGATTGCATAAAACAAATATAACACAGTAATACGATTTATTTCTTTTGAGAGCAAAACTGTCGTTTTGGAAACAATATTTTCATTGTTAAAGAAACAACATTTTGCTTTAAAAGTTTCAGGATTACATTATTTACAAACTTTTATAAACCACGTGATTCCAGGCAATTGAATCCATGAATGCCAAAGGATTAAGCAACGATCCACGATATCATCAGCTTGTTCATATGCTGCAACAAGCCAAACAAAGGGAACGGGCAACATCACAGGTTTGGTCCAATATGCTAGGGCTACACTTCAGTTTACAGTAGTTACCGCTTGTTATCAGTTAACCACAAAAAAAATAAAGAAGCGGTTAACCTAGTTGTGGTTACCAAACAAACCAAGTAATCAGTTAGCCTACTGTGAAAGCTCTTTTTTATACCAAACTCTTAAAAGAAGGATTAGCATGTTAAGTATGCTTTAAAAAATTAACTCTGGAACCATTATGCATATTTTATTCTAATTTAAACAGGTATTGTAGGCACCATTAAGTCTGCCACAGTCAGCAAGTAATATTTTTAATGTAATGTAATCCCTTGGTACAGCACCTCTCTCTAACCACACACCATTGCTGACTCTGAATTTCTAAAAGTCTCTATTTTGTTGCAGAACTCCACACAACAGCCTGGCGTAACACACAGTGAAACAAGTAGCATGGCACCAAGTAAGTTGACATTGACAATTAGAGTAGAATTAATAAAGGGCACTGACAAAGCATGGAAGCCATGCATATCACTAGGTTAAAACAACATTTGTTAGGCTGTTTAAAGATCTGACATAAAAAGCTTTTGGTCAGTATTAAATCCACAACCTTCCAGCTTCAGATGGACACGAATGAACTAGTAGAATATTAAAAGCTGTTCATAAATTTTTAATCTCGTTCCAGGCAATGTGTATGGTGGAGGAAGCCGTCCACACTCCACTGTGAGTGCTGGCGCCGACACCCAATCGTCCACCCCAGCCGCACCCACCACGCAACCTGGTGACCCCAACAAACCTACATCTGATGCCAAGTAAGAAAATATTATCTATTCTCTTCAAATTATTAGATTGTGATATTCATAACTATCATTTGGTAAGCAATAGGAAATAGGTGAATTCAGCGTCCAATCATTTTTCTCCAAAATAAAACCTTCCACAATTTTCAGGTCATCTTTTTCACAAGTGCAGTTGTACCAACTCCGTGCACAAATTGTTGCATACAAGATGTTGGCTCGTCAACAACCTGTGCCTGAGCAGCTCATGATGGCAACTGTCGGGAAACGATTACCAGCTGGTAAGTTTTGGAATGTAGGATGTTTCTGTTTTTTCCCGTGTGGTTGGGGAATCGCAAGAGGCGTTACTGCAAGGTGCATCGTCAGATTATATTATGTCAAAAGTTGAGCTGTAAACCGGATCTATTGCAACTGCATTCTATTAGAGACTTTCTATGTTCAAGTTAATTTCTTTAATAATTAATTCTCTGGGTTCAGACAACGTATTTTTAAATATTGTTTTCTTACAGCAGGGCAACCCCCACCAACCTCGACCCCTACCACAACAGCCCCAACCACGGAAGCCACCCCCACCCAGGACCCACAGAAGCCGGTATCAACAACCCCCAAACCTGAGGGAGCCACAACAGAAACAACCCAGGTAAATGGGGTCAAAGTGTTTTTCATTTTGAACTAAACTGAAGTAAACAGCAGCTATAGAGTTTAAATAGGGGTTAATAAAGTAGCTAGGCCTATTTAAAAGAAGTGTTGTTTGCATACCTTGATTCTTATGATGGTCAACTGATCTTAAACAAAATGGTTGCTGAACCTTTTCTCGGTGGTTGCAATGCCAATTAAAAAATATGGTCAATTGAAATCTTTCTTTAAATGAACACTACTTTCTATTCAAGATTACCATAAGATAACTTACAATGGTATTGCGTGATAGCTTCAGACCCCATTCAGACCGCAAAATAACGGTCGGTCATCGGTCATTTGACCGGAACTATCGCGACGGGCGCTTTATACCTTCCATCGGTCATGTTGACCGGCGCTGACAATTAACTTGCATAACACGCGCATTGATAGTTTAGAGACGCCGGTTCCTGCTTTGTAATACAACTTTTTTTTTATTATTTACTAAAGATTATCCTTTAAAAAACACGTTTATGCTTTCACAGACTGTTTGTTACATCAGACAATCAACTTGTGAATGGTCTTTATTAAGATACAATTTACCGATCTAAAAGTGAATAGGGAAGTTGACTATAGAACTTTTCCGCACAAAATATACATTCAAAGCAAGAACGAACTTACGCTTATTGACGCGTGATAAGGTATTAGCGCTGAGTTTAACGCCCTTTAAAATTTTGGCGGATTCCCAAGCAAATGTTAATTCAACAATTACGACAGCGTGACGACATGCATACTCGACAATTACGAAGGGGCGGGAAGTAATGCCCTTTTGACCGGCGCTGTTTGTTCGTTGCCGGTCATATGACAGGCACCTTCAAATAATTATTTTGCGATCTGCCATTCATACAATTATCTTTGCTCGCCTTGTGCTTTCCCACTTTATGTGGAGCTGATAGGATAGATATTAATGTTCATTCCTATGAATGGAAAAATGGGTATTTTCACACTGTTAATCATCGAATTACTGTATAAAACACATTTACCCCTTCCATTTGAAGTGCTATTCAAGTATAATTTAAATCTTTCTTCCAGGCCCCACCCAACAAACCGCCCCCGGAGACCCCAGCTCAACCCCCTGATCTTGCTTCTCTACTGCAAATGCCCCCTAAAACCAACAAAATCACCCCACTTAAAAAACCCGAAGGAATTGACCCAAATCTGATACTTCTTCAACGGGAGAACAGGTAGGAACGGATGAAATTATTAATGAGCAATATCATGGAATCTATACATTTTACAAAAGGGTGAAAATAGGTATTTTATAATGGGTGAAATTAGCATTATTATCTTGTAGTATTAGTATGCATGTAGTGTAACTGTTTGATTTACGGTTATCACCTTGTTATTTTTTGTGCACATTTGGGACCATGTTTAAATATTTGGAAGGCACTGGTGCAATGTGCACTACTTCGTATTTTACCATTACATTATTTTTACATGCCCTAAAAATCTCTACATGTTCGAAATACCTATAACATTCGGGTATCACAATTTCTGTTAGCATTGCCGCCTTTGCGTTCTGTTAGCATATTCATGTGTCATGATGTCAACTACAACATACTCTGACATTACAGAATTGAAGCAAGGATTGCTCAAAGAATCAATGAATTGCAAAACATTCCGGCAAACATACCAGATGACCTTCGTGTCAGAGCCACCATCGAGTTGAAAGCTTTGCGAATGCTGGGTTAGTGAAACATAGACTATAGTTTCTCCATTTTTTAACTTCACAATTTTTTGTGTTATATTTTCATATAATAAGTTACCAGTTTACTTATTTTAAAATAAATATACTGTACTGCTGTAGAAAATCATTCATATTAAAAAAAATGTTTTCAGGTTTTCAGAAACAGCTTCGTCAAGAAGTTTTAGGTGCGATGAGGCGTGACACCACTTTGGAGACTGCTCTGAACGCCAAAGCTTACAAGAGAGTTAAACGACAGGTTCAAACCTCAAATCCTGTTTTTGTTTATATTGCCAAAGTATATTGCCAAAGTGGTAGTAGTGCTATTATGGATTTTAAAAACTAGCATTATGACATCATAACACATAATATGACAGACACTGCGGGAAGCACGGCTCACAGAGAAGTTGGAAAAAGCTCAGAAGTTGGAAGCAGATAAAAGGAAGAAACAAAAACACCACGACTTCCTACAGAGTGTGTTGCAACATGCGAAAGATTTCAAGGAGTTCCATAGAAATGGATTGGCCAAGGTTAGATACGTCTGATCAGCATCTGCATGAAGTCACGTCCAGCCAGTTTGCTCTTTCGTAGCTTGTTTGACAATCTTCTGAAAGGTTGCTTGCCAATTGTTTGTGTCTTTGTACAGGCCACTTGCGAAGGTCTACCGAACCCAGTGGATGAATGGGTGAAACTAAAATAGAACACGCACATAAACACATAAATATCCTATTAAATACAACGTTTTATTTCAGTGGTACAAATTAAGTTTCAACCAAGCATAATTCACTATTAAAAATACACACACTTCTTGTTTTGAATTACACACAAAAATATTTTGGTTTGGTACTTGTGGATTCCCTAGGATTTATGTGTATGTTTTATACAACATACTTACACTTCTTACTAACTTTCACTATAAATTTGAATATTAGACGAACAAGATTCACAAGGCAATCTTGATGTACCATGCCAACACTGAAAGAGAACAGAGGAAAGAAGAGGAAAGAATTGAAAAGGAGAGAATGAGAAGATTAATGGTAATCATATATCATAAGATAGCCCAACAGATTGTTGATTTTCAATCCAAAATGTTTGAAGTGTTTAAAGTTAGAACGACTATATAAAATTCAGTCACAAACATCTTAAACATCTGATCTCCCTGTCAGGCGGAGGATGAGGAGGGTTACCGGAAGTTGATTGATGAGAAGAAAGATCGACGACTGGCGTATCTTCTCAAGCAAACAGATGAATACATCCGCAACATCGTCAAACTGGTCAAGGAGCACAAACTTGCTCTCGCTAAGAAGAAGGGGAAGAGGAAGTCAAAGAAGAGTGAGGTATGCATGTGGGATTGGGAGGGTGGAAGTGATTGTTTTATTACAATCAACGCTTCTAAGCGTTAGTATACTTACTACTATGAAAAAATAAATGTTGCAATTATGAACCACCATAGTAACGAATAATCATATCTTCCTACATTAATTATAATTATTTGATCATTTTCTGATGTGTTTGACATGTTAAACTTGATAATAATTTCATCCGCACCGCATCCAGGGAGAGGAGGAAAACAAAGATGTCGACCGACATGTTGCTGTGAAGAACACAGAGACTGGGGAAGTCCTGGAAGGTGAAAAAGCCCCCAAGTTCTCCAACCTTGATGCTTGGCTCGATATGCACCCCAATTTCGAGGTAAAGCGCAAATATAGTTTGATCACAAATTTCCTTCATAACTGCAGTTTGAGCAACAAAAATTTTAATCGAAGAAAATTGCTTTTTTACGACGCCTTTTTTTAATATAACAAGATAAGTTTAATAAAATCTTTCCCCCACTAGGTGGCACCAAGAGTAGAAAGTGATGACGAAGAAGAAGAGGTTAGTTTCCATTATGACATCATAGTCATAATTTATTATGGCTGCACAATATATTGTTACATTTTTGGTTGTCCAGGAATGTTGAAACAGATTAGCATGTCCCCATTTGGTTTGTGTTCGTTTGAATTTATTTAGTATTAATTTAGAACGCCCATATTCGATCAACTTGTGTAAAACCTTTAAGTATCAAGTGATAATTATTCCTCCAGGAGGAGCCACCCAAGGAGGAGGAAGCAAAGAAAGTGGAGGAAGTTGTCGAGGAAAATATTGATATTGTGAGTTTCTCTTGTTTCGTTCTCATTTGTTGTTGATACAATTTTGTGGTGGGGTTGGGTGTTTATGTTTGCGCCCCTTGATTGGGAAAAAGAGGTGTTTTTATTCGGGCAATAGCTAGATTACAGATTACTTCTCATCCACTATCAAAATAATACTTTTGCAATTTGTTGTATGTGAATGTATGTGAAGAGTAGTTCTTTCAGTTTTAGTGCAACTTATTAATCCACTGGGTCAAAATGAATCTTCTGTTTGCAAAGTGGCATGTCCGCGAAATGTATGTGTACACATTTGAAACATCCATGCACTTTAGTTTGGTTAATTTGTTAGCCGCACACAATGTATGGAGCTGTGGTCGAAGTTATATGAGTATCTGCAGCATTTATATTTCATTTGAATTCTATTAATTGTTGTCGACATGAAACGTGAAACTTGCCTTCATACCTTTTGCCTTTTGATATCCAGTTCAAACTCCAAATTAGTTGGTTTGGCCATCCATACATGACTACCTTTTATACTCAACAGACAAAGGTTGAGATAGATGACGAATACACAACATATGACAGCAGCACGTATTATGCTGTCGCTCATAATATCAATGAGACCATAACAGAGCAATGTAGTATGCTGAAGAATGGAAAACTGAAGGCATACCAAGTAAGCCCATTAGTTGTGAATATTTAAGGAACAAAAATTGCTGTTACATCGACACTATTTAAAACAGTTTCAGTAAACGAAATTAATTTTTTCTTTTGCTTTTTAAACATTGTGGAGTTTTAAGATATGTATATCTTATATTATTACTTGGCCATTAAAAGATTTCATTAAAATGAGATGTTATTGAAAAATCTTTTTTGTCTCTCTGTCTGTTAAACTTCGCTACAATCCAGAATTATCAAGCAGATTACTTAAAATAATGGAAGTTTTAATAGAATGCTTTGTAGTACGCATTCAGTTGGGATGTTTGCAGTGTTTTAATGAGTCTGATCATAATCTTTCCCAGTTAAAAGGCCTTGAATGGCTGGTGTCGTTGTACAACAACAATTTGAACGGGATATTGGCTGATGAGATGGGGCTGGGGAAGACCATTCAAACCATTGCGCTCATCACTTATCTAATTGAGATGAAGCAAGACAACGGACCATTCCTTATTATTGTGCCATTATCGTAAGTTCATTCTGTGAGCTATATGATAAGATACCTTGCATTAAGGATTTATCCATGTCCATGGTTATGGTTGGCTAACTTGTCAGAAAATTCACATGGAAGGATTTATCCACAGTGAGCTTTAGTTAATTTGTCAGTGAAATCCATATTTTGCTGGAAGCATCGTCAGATAACTCGTCCTACATTCAATTTGCCGAAACTATTGCATTCTGTTGAATATGATACAATGCTTGTTGTTTTGTGTTTGAATTCTGACAATATTTTTTTCTGCCTTGCCTAACAAGACATTAGGTAAATAAACAAATTTGATGTTAGAAAATAACTTCTTTGTTTGTAGGTGTTCCCTCTTTATTTTCTGCAACAGTCATTTTCTTTCAACGTTTACATTTAATTTTGCAGAACGCTTTCAAACTGGTGTTTGGAGTTGGAGAAGTGGGCTCCCGGGGTTGTGAAGATTGCTTACAAAGGATCTCCACAAATTCGCAAGAATCTGGCTCCGATTATGCGCGGTGGACGTTTCCATGTGGTGCTTACCACATACGAATATGTCATCAAGGATAAACATGTGCTGTCAAAGGTGTGGCTTGTCGGTTCACATAAGACATGTGAAATATTGTTGTCTTTCCAATAGTTTTACAATGGTTTGAGCAAAACACCTGAGGGTAATACAACACTTTTATCTCAAAATTTTTCAAATTGATAAGTCTTATACTAGCTTTATGTAATGTGTGTCACTTTCAATGAGTAATAGTTTGCTGTGCAACTCAATATAGATCCGATGGAAGTACCAGATTGTGGACGAAGGTCACCGAATGAAGAACCATCATTGCAAGCTCACCCAGGTGCTCAACACCCACTATCTGAGCCCCCATCGACTCCTACTCACTGGGACCCCTCTTCAGGTGAAAACCGACAATTTCTGGATCACCTTTAATTCTAATTTTGAAATTTTATCCCTATATTTAAAAATTAATTAATTTAAATGACATAGCGTTGTTTTTAGTCTCTGTAGTTGGCTTGGTCGAAATATGTTGCACACAGTTAAAAGGTTGTGGGATATAAAACAGATACTAGCTAGTTGGTTGTGTCTCTGTTGATTATGTTTAATAGATGTTGCAATGTTTGTTGCATTTCTCCTGGGAATAACCATGTTTCCATTCAATATACTTTTACCCAAAAAGTAAGTTTTTATATGTCTAAAAAATATGCACTTTTTCTGTTATATGTTCAAAATATTCTTACAGCTTGAGATCTTAATTTCAGAACAAACTGCCTGAGTTGTGGGCTCTGCTTAACTTCCTCCTGCCATCCATCTTCCAGTGTTGCTCTACATTCGAACAGTGGTTCAATGCTCCATTTGCCCTTACTGGGGAGAAGGTAGGATCATTTAAAACTGGCAACACTGATTTGAATCAGTGTAGGATATCCAGAAACTAAATATAATTGCCCCATTAGTTGAGTTAAATTTTTAGTGTAAATTATTCATTTGACATACTGATACACAAATATAGCCTTATGTCTTAATCAAGATTGATAAAGTCCTTATAAATGGATCAAATAGCAAGGTAGAATTAAAGGTGGTATGGCTGATAAAATATTTTTTTTGTCCACAAATGTTAAACCTTCACTTTGGTGAAAACATCCAGTTTACATGCTAGCTCATGTATGTATGAATCAGCGCATCAACTCTCAATTTGCGCATCCAGGTTGATTTGAATGAAGAGGAGACGATCCTCATCATCCGGAGGTTGCACAAGGTCCTCCGACCCTTCCTCCTGCGAAGATTGAAGAAGGAGGTTGAATCTCAGCTCCCAGAGAAGGTTTGCTGTTTTGGCTCAATGTTTGAAGTTCTATCGTTTTGACCAATTTAACTGCAAAACGAGATGTTACAATGTAGTGGATGTAAGACTTGGTGGATGTAGATTCCATTAATTCTCCTGGCAGGATTTGCTTGTCATGTTGTTTTCTCTGTGGCCTTGAGTGTTTTGTCCGGATGGATCATATATGCGACGATTATAAAAAAGACAAGAGATTTTGTGGAATCTACATTGTAACTTTTTAACTCTCTTCATATAATTTGACCAAAACTTTGGAACTAATATGAAATTTTCACTCTATTTTAATTTACAGGTTGAATACTTGGTGAAATGTGACATGTCAGCGTTGCAACGCTTGTTATACTGCCATATGCATGCTCATGGACTTGTACTCACCGATGGCTCAGAGAAAGGTAATTGTGGTTGATTTAATTATTAACAAAAGGAACATTTCAAGGGGTGAAGAATACTTTGTACACCTAGGTTGAATAAGGAATTGGTAATAATAAAATTCTATGGTGGTATATGTATAATTCTTTTTTATGCTTCGTATTTTCACAGTAAAGCCTTTAATGAATTTAACCTTCAACCCCCTTCATACCATTTATTATTTTTGTATTTGTGATGTACGCTTAAAAGTAGTGTGTATAAACGGTGATTGGCCATTCGGTAAATTTGTAATTGTTTAAATAAAGCCGAACAAATGTTCCAAACCATCGGCAGGGAAACAAGGCAAGGGAGGAGCAAAGATGCTGATGAACACCATCATGCAGTTGAGGAAGATTTGCAACCATCCGTTCATGTTCCGACACATTGAGGAATCGATGGCTGAGTTCCTGCAGATACCTGGGGGAATCGTCACTGGGTGGGATATTTATGGCCCGTGATGTTGTTGGGGTGTTCCTGTGTAATCCCTGTTGATGGAAACACAGGAGCATTATCACATTATCAGATTACCTCATACCCAACATTGAGTTTATGTAGTTATTGCAGTGTTTTCATATGATTATAAGAATTTCTACTATTTTGGACCCATAAATCCACTGGGTTAAGATAAATTCTACCAAGTTCCTTGTCCAAGGACACAACAGACTACCCAGCAGTAGGTTTGATCCCATGAGCTTTTGACTGATGGTGGACATCCTAATATATCGTCACATAGATTTGATGTTCAAGGTGTGACATGTGGTGCATATTCCGATTACTTGACACATAGTACCACATATAATCTGCCATGTTTATGAATAATCGAAGTGCATTGCAACAATCTCATTAAGTTCCTCCTACAGACCGGACTTGTACAGAGTTTGTGGAAAGTTTGAACTTCTCGATCGAATCTTGCCCAAGTTGAAGACATATGGCCACCGGGTGCTGCTGTTCTGTCAGATGACGTCCACAATGACGATATTGGAAGATTACTTCGCATATCGAGGTAGGTGCTCTGATTTTCTCCCAAAAACAAGTGCATGCAGTTATGTCTTTCAGGTACTTCTGTACTTTTTCAGATTGGACTTTTTCTACCTCCAGATATTGGTTTGCATATTAAATCATTTGAACTTCCAGGTCACAAATACTTGAGGTTGGATGGTTCGACGAAAGCCGACGATCGGGGATTGATGTTGCAGAAGTTCAACGCCAAACAATCGGAGATCTTCATTTTCCTCCTCTCCACCAGAGCTGGAGGACTCGGACTGAACCTCCAATCTGCAGATACCGTCATCATCTATGACAGCGACTGGAATCCTCATCAGGTAGATTCAATAAGGACCTTGTGTACGTGGGATTACGATGTTTATTCATGTGGATGGGGAATGTAGGGAGCATTGTGAAATGAACAATCATAAGATTATTGTGTTTTCACCGTCTGTTACCAATGTGTTGTCTATATCTTGTGTGTGTTGTGTATATCATTAAGCCTTTAGTACTTGTTTAATAGAAGCCATTAAGCCATTGGGATTAGGCACGTTCGTTAAGTATCTTGCTCAATGACACAACCGTCTTTCCACCATTTTTATTCCGTGACAACCGCACGACACCTCACAGCCAGGCTGTGGTGTTTTAGTGCCATGAACACCGATACAAACACAGTTTGTTCGTAGGACATCCAAGCACAGGACCGTGCGCACAGAATCGGGCAAACCAATGAGGTTCGAGTGTTGCGTCTCATGACCGTCAACTCGGTGGAGGAGAAAATTCTCGCTGCTGCAAGGTACATTATGACATCATAATAGAACTTTGCGTGTAAGCATTCAGAATATTTTAAAATAATTTTGTGTGAAATAATTGGGTGAAAAGAATCCTATCGGGGCAGGACTGCCATACAATCCTTATTTCTGTGTAAAAACTTGGATAGCCTAATAACTTAGCTTTACCCTCAACAGAGCTAATCCCTGTTCAACCCAGGTATAAGTTAAACGTCGCATGAGAAAGTTATCCAAGCTGGAATGTTCGACCAGAAATCCACTGGAAGTCAACGTCGAGCTATGTTGTTCCAACTTGTGCAGAAAGGAACAACAGATCAGGTTAGAAAGAGTTAAATAAAACTTTCATATTTTTATATTTCGTTTAAATATCTCAATTTTTCATTATTCATTAAAGAAAGATATGTTCACCTAATCTTCACATGATCATCAACCTATGATCACGTGATCGCCACCCTATGATCACGTGATCGCCACCCTATGATCACGTGATCACCACCTATGATCACATGATCTGCACATAGTCATGTATTATCACGTAATTGGCACCGTACGATTACATGATATTCACTAAATGATCATATGATGCAGGATGAAGATGAGGTTCACGATGATGAGACGCTCAACCAGATGATCGCACGTAGTGAGGAGGAGTTTGATTCCTTCCAGCAGATGGACATCGATCGAAGGAGATCGGAGGCGAGAGATCCCAACAGGAAGCCACGACTCATGGAGGAGGTGAGAATGGGGAACCCCAGTTGAATCGATATGTAAAACATGGCCACGCTTTATACGTGCTGAAGGAATTGGCCAAGTGTTGCGTCAAAAACGTAACGTTCGCAAGACGCCGATAAGCGAAGTTCGTAAATATTGCGTTCGTAAAGTTTTTTTAGTAAATTCAATTACACAAAATACCATTTACACGTTGATGGTTTGATTGTGAAGCTATAATAATAAATAATGATTGGCGTAGACCTACGGTTTATTGCGATCACAATAACAAATGTTGCTTTTTTAGTTCGACATAAAAATGCGTGTGTGATTTTATAAACGCGACTTTTGACCATAAATTCACAACGCATTTGACTTTTTTATGCAAGTGTTGCAAAGTTTCCTTGATTAAATAATGCGTCAGTGGCACGATAATCCCGCTAAGCAAATATTGGTATCTTGGTATCGCGATTATGGGGATTATTGATATATCGTTGCAGCCCTAAAGTAAATGTATAGGAATGCAAGCATACATGTTTCATTTGTTGGCACCAGCTATGTTAAGTTTAATGTAAGTTATTTTATAGTAAAATATCCCGGTACTTCATATGTATATAGATGTAGTGTGGAAGTGATACATGATGAAGATGCCAATGATCAAATACTCTTGCATCCCAGGAAGAGCTCCCGAGCTGGCTCCTCACTTCCGCTGATGAGGTGGAGAGGCTGACGCAAGAGGAGGCGGAGGACAAGCTCTTCGGACGAGGATCAAGAGTGAGAAAGGAGGTGGATTACAGTGAATCACTCACCGACAAGGAATGGCTGAGGGTAGGTGCTGATATGTATCTTGGAACTACGTAATACAAGGTTTAAGATTTGTTTTACTTTCTAATTTTTTATTAAAGTTGCTACGTTAACGTTATACCTTATAAATAATACAAAGTGCACAGTCATAGGTGTGGCTGGTTTGATTCCTATGCCTACTACTACACTACACTGCATAATTGCAAGAATGCATGTTGCAATTATACAGTGGGTTCTTACAAACTAAAAACGTTAAAAAAACTTTCCTGTGGACATGTGGAATACTTGCAAATAGCTGTATGTTGCCCCACCTTCCCACTTGTGTGGATAATCTGAGTATCTGATCCAACAACAACATCTCCAGGCAGTGGAAGATGGCGTCGATGTAGATGAACTGGAGGAGCAAAAGAGATACAAGAGACAACGAAAGAGAAGAAGGGATCAAGATGAAGAAAAAGGCAAAGATTGTTCTTTTTCTTTTTTTTAAATTAACAGTGAATTAGTTTTTAAGATAGTATGAACAGTATTAGCAAATAACATGACGCTAATCACTAAATTTTAACGTAAACAAAACCTTATGTTTCAAAATGGAACCCAATTCTAACATGAACCTTATTTGAAACATAGACATTTCCAGCATTGATTTTTTATGAAATTCTTAAATAACTTTATGTAAAAAATTCAAAATACATTTTTGATTTTTTGCTATTTTCTTATGCATGTGGTCGATGATTGAAATTTTTAATCTTCTTTTACGTTTCCCCAAAACTTAAAATGTCAACTTCCCTTACAGCTGGCCCCTCATTGGTTAAAAAGAAAAGAGGTCGCCCTCCAATGGAGAAGCCCGCACCGAACCCCCCAAAACTAACGAAACAAATGAGACGAATAATTGACCACGTCATAAAATATACAGACGGGTAAGAGATTGCTAAAGCGGCTGTTTACGCTGGTATAATATATGATACTGTCTGGTAAAAATCCATAATCAGCAGCATTTTCGTATTGTTAATGCATGATATTGGGTAGGAAAGTAACATAACATGGCTGGTAATGTGGGGTAGGATATTAGGGATTTATCACTGTGGATGGAAAACTCAGAAGATTTTTCATCCAACTGTTTGTTGGTTGCCTGGGTAGTTCTCAAATGATTACTTGACTCAGTTGGAATAATGGCTTGAACAAAAACTAAAACAAGATGTCTGTTGCATAATACAATACATTGCAGTATCCCGACTGCAGGATATGGGTGTTGTTAACACTAAGGGTCCTGACTAAGTGGTTAGTTGTAGGGAAATGTAATCAATTGAAACAATGTTCAACTTCCTCAGCACTGGTCGGAGGTTGAGTGATCCGTTCCTCCAACTCCCAGCTCGTAAGGAGCTCCCGGATTATTATGAGATGATCAAGCGACCGGTGGATATCAGGAAGATCAAGGATCGGGTGAAACTCCACAAATATCGGAGCTTGGACGATATGGAGAGGGACTTCCAGCAAATGTGTCAGAACACACAAGCATATAATGTCGAAGGCTCTCTGGTTAGTGGGAATCATACATCACATTGTGTTAACATAGGATAGGATATTCATGTTTATCCCCGTGAATGGGAAAACCAAGGGGGTTAACACACAGGCAATCGTCAGATCACCTCGCGCCCATCGTCGGGTTACCGGAGCTATTGCAGTGTGTTGTATATAATAGACACGTTCCTTCAATTTGGTAGAACCCATTAATCCGCTGGGTTTAGGCAATGTTCGTAAAGTGCCTTGCCCAAGGACACAACCGACTAGCTAGCGACCAGTTTCGCACCTGCAACCTTTCGATTAAAAGGCGACGCACTTAACCGCTAGACCGACGGGCTGGACAAACATGAATTAAAGAATATCGTATTTCATCTGCATACTCTTCTTTGTTGCCAGATCTTCGAAGACTCCATCAAGTTGAACACGGTGTTCACGTACGCACGGGAGATGCTGGAGAAGACGAACACGCTTCCCCCGGAACAATCGGATAATGATGACTCCATGCACGCAGTCGATGAGGACAGCAGGGCGACACGCAGCTCGATGTCGCCACCCGGTAGTGATGATGATGACGAAGATGACAAGGATTCCGACGACGAACGTAATGAGCTTCTATTGTTGTACACGAATGTATGGTTTATTGAGACAATGTTCTTAAGTACCCAGAGACACATCATGGTAGTTTTCAGAGTGATGATCGGGGTAGTGATTGTGATGTGTGACGAATAGGTGTTGTGGTGGATGGAAACAGGATAAGAGAATGGTGGTGATTAGGAGCAGTCATGGTGATGGGTGATGACAAGCACTGCTTTGTTTTATTCAATTTGTTCCACATCCCCAGCTCTCCTGGTGAAGATCCGGCTTTCGAAGGAGGAGTCGTCAGATGCTCATAAGAAGAGGAAGAGCGTGAACCGGAGGAAAGTGATCTCGGATGATGATGATTGTGATGATTCTAACTACGAGGTTAGTACCGCGTGATGACATGGCAAATGCACCACAACCAGCCATTGCAATCCAGGATAGATAAATTAGAAACATGGATTGCTCCATCTTAGGTGATTCTGGTTGGCTGGGCACAGTTTTATTTAACAAGAACAGTGATCAATTTCGCACAGCAT
>CH002705.1:228912-241443 GCA_000149265.1 Ciona savignyi
AATATATTTATACTAGCTTATATTTAAATATAAAGTAATGTATTCCCAGAGGGTAGGGTACCCATGCCACAGGCATTCCTTTAACAATTAACAGCGGAAATTTGTTTATTCTTGCCCGGCGGAGATGTCACCCAATCGTTAAATCGACAGAGTAAACTTTGAATCGTCTGGTCGACTGCTATTCCTTAATTAAAATAAATTTCATTTGTCGGATTCCAAATCAGTTTGCTAGAACCGAGGAGAGTACAGTTATGAAAGGTTGGATGAATGCATGTGTATTATAGTTGATGCCGAATGTCTGATTTTAATCAAGGTTGATAGAATGTACTCGGAAAATTATCATGTTTAGCTATGCAGCATATCTATGAGTTGCATTCTGTTGCAATGCGACCTGCCTAAATATATTTTTATTTAATTTTTTAAATTTAATTTTAATAAAAGAGATATTATTTTGCTACATTAAAGGACACCAATTAAAAAAATTAAAGAACTTTTATCATACTAATAATTTTGATTATCTGCTATATCTATAGTGTTGTATTTTTTTTCTAAAGAAAACGTGAATTATGGAATGGAGAAAATCCCCTGGTACTTGCTCGATATTGTTGTTGATTTTGCTCGTTAACTTTCATTGTTATTATTTACCTTGCATTCAAAGTGTTTCACATCAAAGCTTTTAGTTTAGATAACATTGTTTCGGTGCTTTATTGGTTACGTTGTTAAATAGGCAAAGCCTAGGGCCTACTTGTGAAATTTTGTACTTTCAACTTTTCTAAAACTCGTAAGTGAAAAAAAAATTTAGTCCTAAGATTACGTTTACATATGTGGTTGCCACGGCTCATCACCTTGAGGTATCATACATGCAGTGACAATATCTAGAGTACAAACAATATGGCATAATGTTTAATATGTTGGTTATCTTGTACTGGTAAAGATCTTTAAACTGGTATTTTCATTGATTTATCCAAAGCTTTTAATACTGTCAATCGCCATAAACTTATAATGTACTTCTGTTTATGCTGTTCATCCAGTATGGAAAGTACGGCAGCTGTACACTCGAGTTTTTTCTTTTCCTGCGTCTTTGCACACTTGGGGTAATTTCACACACGCTCGCGAGCTGGCAGTATAAACATCGTATAATTTTCAATAACCTTGTGAACCTACCTCTGGACCTCGGGTAATTTACTTTCCGTACATTTTTAGTTACGTAGATAGATATGTTAGCTGACTGACACGAAAGATTGAGGATAGAATAATATGTTTTTTTAGATTTTGGTAAAAGAGTTATGAAAAGGAGATTGTGTGCACACTTAAAGTGTGCATTCTTGGACGTTTGCACACTGCACACTTAAATATTTTGGCGCGAGATCTCGGCGAAAATTGACGTACTTTCCATAGGGGCTGTTCACTTAGCATCAAACCTGAATTATCCCGCCAAGCAATTGCCCCCAATGTTCTAGCTTGGCAATTTTAAAAGATCTTGTGTGTAACACAGTGTAAAGTTCTGTGTTCGTTTTTAAAGTTTCTTTAGTATTTTTATATTTTAAATGTATTAATATTTAAATTTTGTTATACATTTTTTAAGGTTTGTTGTACTTTATTGTTATCTTTTGCGTGCATATATCAAGATTTATACTGCTGCTTTTACTAGTTTATAAATGATGTTATAGTTTACAAATTTACCAAACTTGTTTGCTGACGACATATTTTTGTGTAAGTCAAGTAGATGTCCTGAACTTTAAGCGATGGCGACTGGAAATAGACTACCACAGACAACTTGCTGCATTTCAATTATTTGTTCCTAATTTTTAGTAAAACCTAACATAAATGAAATAAAATTTAAGACAAATTAGCTATCTATTTTTTGGGTATTAGTGTACATAGAGTTAAGGTAGGCCTTATTATGATATGTCAGAACCATGTTTACATCTATAGCCAAAATGCTGCCTAGTTTGGTTTTATAACATTCCATAGACTTAGCTTCTTCAACATATTGTGTTTGTCCAGTTTATATGTGCTTGTAAACGATGATGTCGTTTGTAGTGAACAATTATTTCAGTGACGTCAACCAATGTCATGCAATTATTGAACTAAATTAAGTTACACATTGACACTGATGTATAACGATGCTAGATTGCACCAACCTAGTGTATGCATAAGACCCAAGACTGATATATTGTTCCTTGCTTCGCTATCTGTTTGTATTAATTGAGACTTCCATTTGTTTTGGATTTTAATTAATTTTTAGGAATTTATTTTATTATTTTTTGAGTCCATGCTTTACAGTAAATGTAATTAAAATGCTGTAATAATTCGTAATGTCAGGAGTTTCTTTTTGGGATATGTTGTGAAAATGTAATATTTTTAGATTAGTTTATATACCGGTAGTTAAATGAGTATTCTCTATTTGATTTTAAGCTATATTTTATAGCATTTAAACTTCACATTGTAAATCCTTGACTAGTAAATAATTGATGGTGTTTGGCTTAAAGTGATGGAGTGTATTGAAGCTCTAAATTTAGAACTTGATTTTTCAGATTAAATATTGTATAGCTGTTTTTTGCGAAGATAATGGTGCAGAATTGTTATTTAATTGAAAAAAATTTGGTAACAAATTCAAATCAATATGCAACAAAAAAATTATTAAAATTTTAAATGGGATGACATCTAGTTTAAATTGCTCCACACATGTGTACAAGTCAGCCATATAAATAGTTATGTCATTCTTTTTTTTAAAGAACCTTATTTAACGGGTTGTGTTGTTGAACATACTTGTTTGTTTGTTTTATGATGATTATCTTTGTGAAATGAATCATCCGAACATTAGTCCATTCCAACACTCTCCCTCACAGAAAGCATGGAATTGTTGGTTAGTCACCGAAAAGTGTCATTTTCATGCTGAGATGTCTCAAAATGATTATTAATAAATCACAAATTTTTCGGCAGTTCTGTATTTTCGCATACACTATATATGTCTTTGATTTGCACTTTTTTATTGTGTGGGAGATTGTTTTTTTAACTAATCTGGGTTCCGGTGATAAGCACAAATATTTTTATTATTTTATTGGTTGGTATTAATTACCACTATAGATTCGTATATGTAATGCTTAGATCCCTTTGTCCTAAATTTCTAATAAATTTTTACAGTTTATGGTAGGTGGTTTTTAAGTGTTGGGCTGTTAAACAAGGATATTTGTATGTCTTTTTGGAGTTAAATACAGTTGGTTAAAAAGTATCAACCGATGGTGCAGTGACCTCACAAGAGAGAGGTTAGAATGGGCAAAGGCGAAGAGCTGCTGGAGGCCATTAAATCACAGGACCTTGCAGCTGTGCAGAAGATACTGCACAAGGGCAAAGGGAAGATCCTAGGTTCTTCTAAGAAAGTCAACGTCAACTTTCAGGTCTGTTTGGCAAATATTTTCTTATCTTTTAGCCATCAAAGTGGTTTCTTCTTAAAAGCATGAGTTCGTGTGAATAAATTAGTATTTATTTATTTATTCTATATCTACTAAAAGTAAGAACAATTGCAAATGCTTGTGTTTAGTGAAACTACTGTTTGTGAGTTGGCTGTAGCATTAATAGATACCTGTGGGTGTGTGTGTAACAATTGTATCAAGTATTGAATTAGTGTAGAAAATGTAGTAAACTAAGTATACATATTTGTAAAAGTTTAAATTATTTCTTTATAAGCAATTTATCCCATAAATAGCCTTTTCACATACAGACCTAATCAGTCAAACAGTGTATTTTCTATGGCTTCACTATTAATGTAAGCATTGGTAATTTATTGCCTATAATAAAATAGCTACAAGTTCCAGTAGGCTACTTTCTTTACATCCATGTTTTATGTAGTAAACAAAGATGAATGAATGACACAGGATATCCTATGGTGCACTATTTACCCGCTTACGCAACATACATTGTAATATTATACCCATATAATCTATCCATTTACAAGTGTACAGGCCAATCGAGCCTTATTATCGATATGACACACACACTGCACACTCAGTCGTTCTGTTTTAACTACATTTCCAATATCCAGATGTGATTTTTGAACTCCAAAATAGGTTCGAAGGACTCCACCTGGCTTTATTATTATCAGTCTGTATTTTGTCTTGTGATTTAAATCTAACACCACTGCTTAATCAAGCGGATTAATTAATAGTGGAGCTGTATTAGCGATTTACTTTGTTGTTTTGAGATTATCAAATAAAATCAGATAATAATATTAATTACCGATAATATCCTAATAAAAAATAAATTACACATATATATATATATCATTCTTATAATATAACTAAATATTCCAGCATTTTTAATTTAATATTTCTTTTGTGTTATAATATTATTAAAATAAGTATTTTATTCTAATAATATTATAACACAAAAGAAATATTAGATTGGAAATGCTGGAATATTTAGTTCTATTAAACAACTCTACCACAAATTACTTGCAATATTTAAATGTATATATTTATATCGAAATATTGGTATATGCTACAAATAACAATCTACAAATAAAAATTCTAGTAACTGTTCCGAAAATAATAACAAAATTTTGAAAGAGCTGTTTCAGTTTTGCATCATGTTATTTTGCAGAATGAGGAAGGAATATGCCCTTTGCACCAGGCAGCCCTGCATGCAAACGTGGACATTGTGTGCTTGCTTATCGACGCACATGCCACGTTAGACCTGCAGGATGGGAACGGTATGCGTGCTCTCCACTATTGTGCTTTGAAGGTAAATTGTTTATTTTCCACTAAACACACAACCAACCATTTCCTCAACACAACACAGGAAAGCTTATGTAACAAAACCCACAGATGAAAGAAAAGTCAATGCTCTGTTGTAATGTGAAGTTGTTATTTTAGCGAAAACATTTGGTCACACGCAATATCATGTTACGTGAGGTTACTGATCATGGTGTTTGTTGTTGTCTTCTACCTGATTTTTCATCTCTTCACCTAATTACAAATATCTTATGTTTATCGCATACATGCAGCACAAATATCAGCTTTTCCTTGTGCATACTCTGCTTACTATCTGTCAGACATTAAATTTAAATGCATGTTACATATATTATAAGAAGTATATTATATTTTTATTATTAGTTCTATTACATACTTAAATGTTCCAGTACCGATGCTTATGTTTCTAGACAAAAAAGACATCATAATTAGGGATGCACAAACTAGAATATCGAATCTTCCGGATTCGAATCCTACGGGATTCGAATCCAAATATTAAGTTTATTTCGAATATTTGGATTCGAAATAATATACATTGCACATTAAGAAACTATAATTGCATGAAGTTCCTTTTTATTTCCATTGTACATGTTGCAGCGGCGTTGATTATAATGGATATTATAAGCATGGGCGCCGACTTCCGCTGCGCAATAATTATCACATTAAATCGTCTAACTGCAGCGCCGCTTTTCCAGCGGTGTTTATTGCTTTGATCGGCGGTTTGACCTAGGGTTACGTTGACCTAGATTCAATACAGGACTACTGACGCACTCCCGTTTTTCCCCATGTTCTTCCCATTACTAAGTATTAGCTAGAGAAAACAGTAGGCTAACATCGGTTAACGGTTAACGTTTTTTTCTTTGATTAGTTAACCGTTATAAGAAACTGGATTCTTGCACAGCCCTCGCAGACACATAAATATTTGGAATATTCTTTCCGTATTGTTGACGCTGATCTTTCCGTATTGTTGCGTATTAACGACCATGCAATATTTCAGCGGGGGAAGTAGTTAGATTAAACACTTAAACTCCTGGCTTAATCTTTTAGCTTTGTAAATCGTTAGTATCATAGTTCTATCCGAGTTAGTTCGAGGCATAGGGCCGACTGTGACGTCATAAAATTTCGCGCAACAGTAACATTTTACTGAAGTCGCCGCCTATGATTATAAGTATGTAATCACACTGGCCATAGAGGTAGTCAGCGGCAGCAGGAATTTTTGACGATCTTGCCACTTTAATTCGAGTTTGCTTTTTAATATAGAATAGGATTCGATATTCTGGATTCGAAATAACTATTCTAGAATACCAAGATATTCTAGTTTGTGCATCCCTAATCATAATACATTTCAGTCCTTTTTTTTCACTGGTATTCACCTTTTTTTGTAAAGAAAACTATGTGACTGCTCTAAACCATATAAGAAAATGCCCAGCATTATATTGACCAGATGGGAAAGATTTTTTAAACATGACCTGAATTAAGAAATTTTGACCATGCCAATTATCTTTCAATTATCTTGGTCCAGAATCTTGTCAGCAATATCAATAGTTTGCAAATACAAACATGCACTGGGGATTGGATAAATGACAGTGGTGTTCATATTACCAATCAATAAGAGACTGTAAAATCTATCTAGACCATTAGTACTAGTTTTTTCAGAGGAAATCAGATGGTTTTGAGTAAAATAATACGAGAAGTTGGTAGCCTATCATGATTGTATTCGTGGGAGTTAAAGTAACCTTTAGTATTTTAATCCATTGGGCTGGAGATGTATGTGAGAATTGTTTGACCTTTGTACACCTGATCAAAACCAGCAGATATGTTTATTTTTTGATGACTAATGTGGAAATGTTTCAGCTCACGACTTTAACACAGAATGAACCGTTATGTCCAACATAAATCATATAATTGGCTATCAATTCAAGCCAAAAAGCTAGTTTGTTTTTAAACTTTAAAGTTTACACATGTTGTGCAATAAAATTTCCAATTTTTAAAGTTCACCTGATGTCCTGATTTATTTAAGTTTAACAAAATAAACAATCGATATACCATTCTGTAATGCCTAATTTAAACACATATGGTAAATAATAGATTCTTATACCACAAGATAGTCTGGCGTGAAGGTTATGTGCAATAAACTGGAAAATGATTTGCTCAATTACTGGGTTGTGATGCATCAGACTTACGTTGAAATACCATTTTTGTTACCATGAAGATCAAGATATGGGTGGAATGTAATAAGACTTACCATCACACCTAGAAAAAAAGCTTTACATAGCAATATCATTTCGTCTGTATCCGCCCAAAAATATATGGGTTTTCTTTTGTTAAAACTCCGCAAATGATCTTTATAAGCTTATTTTGCGTAAGCACTGTTACACTCTTCTTTTCAACTTAGCATCATCTTACCCATCAGGCTTCCCCATCGCACAAGTCACTTCGAGCACTTAGCCTAATAAAATCATTAATTATTTGTTTTCCTCCATACATTTCCTCCATTCCTGTATATTTCTAAATCAACTCATTTATTTCTATATCTTTTTACTGCTTGTATTTTATCCATTTTATTATAACAGTTTCCCTTTATGACATATATGCTTCCATTACTTACCCAACACACAAAACAATCGGGGAAATTCTATCAACTTGAGAAAGCATTGTTTTATGTGAGTCTTTTTTCTACATTTTTCCTAGGAAGGAAGTTCCTTGTGGTTTCGGCAATGTATGTTTGAGAAAACCTTTTATAGTATAGCTGTACGCCGTACGGGTTAAGTAAATTTCTTCAACAATAATAAGGAACGAAACCTCTTTACACATTGTACAATATATTATTCTGTTAAAATATATTGGGTATCATTGGTTGAATGAAAACATGAATAGAAACATTCTGCTTGCTCATAAGTTGCTATTATTCTGGTGGGCGTGGAAATCTATACTGAAATATTTTTAAATGGTTGGAGTAGGATGCCGTGAAGAAGTTCCTGTTTTAATTTTACCCTTAGATCTACTGGGTCATGCACCGATAACGACTTTGTCAAAGGATACAACCAACTACTCCCTAATTTCGATCCAGCAGTACAACACATTATGCTAACCTAGGAACATGTGAATTATATACAACATACTGCAATAGCTCCGGTAACCCGACGATGGGCGCGAGGTGGTCTGACGACTGCCCGTGTGTTAACGCCCTTGGTTTTCCCATTCACGGGGATAAACATAAATATCATATCCTATCCTTTTGGAATTGTCATTTCTATAAATGATCACAAACTTTGCACTTCATCAGGGCAAGACAGAGGTGGTTGCCGTTTTATTGGAAAGTGGTTCGAAAGTGAGTGTTCCTGCAAAGAGTGGCGCCACCCCCCTCCATCTAGCTGCCCAGTACGGCCACCAGCCAGTGTGTTCCATCTTGTTGCAGTACGGGGCAGACCCAGTCTTCCGGAGACTTGATGGGGCTACTCCACTTGACCTTGCATGTGAATTTGGACGATACCCGGTAAGCTGGAAATTATTGTTGCTTTTTTTGATATATTTTTATTTAAAGTTTGGTGTTTTATACCAAGTTTGATTTTATTTAATTTACGTGTTGTCTGTAAAGCAAGACATGCTGTTAACAATATATTTTTTGTTTTTTGTGTTAATGATTGCTTTAAACTTTATTTTTGTTTCTAATTTTTGTTGTGAGTGTAAATGGACGGTTCAACTGGTTTATAAAATTCCTAACGTTTTTCTACCTTCCAAGGTCGTTGAGCTCTTTCTCAGCAACAGCAATTGCATCTCACTGTTGGAGTCGTATTCGAGCCAGCATTTTGAGAACGAGCATTCGCACTCCAACAGCCCCCTGCATGTTGCTGCACGGAACGGCCACATCAAGGTGATTCGACTTCTGCTGCAGAGTGGAGCCAACATCAACTGGAAAACCTCATCAGGGACTTGTCTTCACGAGGCTGTTGCACACGAAAAGCTTGAGGTGATTGTAAACAGAGTTCTGGACAACTGTGAGCTAATATCAAATCAATTTAAGTATGCAATGGTTATTGCAAGCAATTCTTATAGATTGTGGCAATTAAAATGGACCTTATGACGAGCACCTTGCTTTTTTTAACTGTTTTAATCAATGATTATTTATCAGAGGGTATTGATATAACAATGGCATGATAGAGTGTTTTCAGTTATAGTTCTCCACATTATTTCAATCAAACCAAACTAATTAAGCATGAAAAGAACAATAAACTTGTGATAGTGGACATTGTCTAACACTGATGTCCCATTAATTTCCATCACACGTTTTATAAATGAGTAAACTCAGGCAACACTTTAATACACTGAGTAACAGAGCAATGGTAGAACTATCATTTATTGTCCCAGAATATAAAAGGCAAAAAGTAACCGCAAAATATCGAAAGTTTTATCAAATTTTAAAACACATTAATTTCTGCAAAAAATAATTTAAAATTTTTAAAATTATGCAAGCTAAATATTTTCAATAAAGGTTTCCTGTATGTTGATGCGCATGGTATCATATTTAGTGATATACTGGTAGCTTACAATTTCCGTCCAATTTCAGTGAAATTTGAACCCCTTACCAAGATGAATAATTTAGTGAGCAAGCCACAAATTTTGTTCATCTTAAAAGTGCATAATATGTATTGAACACGATTATAAGAACAGCTTTCTGTCTAGGTCGTTTTAACCTTACATAATTTTATTATAATTCTTACACAGACTACAGTCCAATATCATTTTAAAACTAAGCCATTTGAAACGATTTCTATAAATACAATTATTCGATACTTTTTTAAATTCTAATATATCATTAAAGCCTATCAATGTTGAATTTTTTATTATGTGGTAAACAAATGAAGACAAAACTAGTTCTAAACTTTACATTTACAACTTTTCATATTATTTTTTTTTATTTTTCAATTCTGTAAATTGTATAACAGTTCCTAACTGTTATAAAGTTAATAACAATTGTTTAAGGTAAAATTTAGAAACAGAACTGACAAATCGAAGCTAAAACGTCCGCCTAATGTATGTTTGTTCACAGATATTGGATTCTTTCTTTATCATTGATCTTAAAAGCATTTTCTCTTGTACATTGTACATTCCCAAATAACCCCCAGTGTGCAAGAAAAAAGCAGATAAACTATACTTATTCTAGAATGTCATTACATGTCTAAATGTCAGCCACTTATGTATGTTGATTTACTCAGCTATCTTTCCTGCTCATCAGGTGGTGCAGTTGCTTATTGATTGCGGCATCGATACAAGCAAACGAAGCGGCCTCGGACAAACTGCGTTCGATCTCGCCAGAAAGTTACCGAGTTCAAGAATCAATCGCGAGATTGTTCGGATGCTGACTGATGCTCAGCCAGGGTTCATCCAAGTAATTGAATTTTCCCGATCAATTTGAACTCCATTGATTTTCACTCATAGCTGAATCAATATCCCAACCGCACACGTGTTATGCACAGGGCTGACTTTATACTTGACAATCATTTCCGACCATTGTGTCAAGAGCTTTTACGAAGTACATAATGGGCACTGAAAGTTTAAATGTCATCTGTAGAATTGTGCTATTTATTCACTTTAGAAAAGTACCACAGTGTTATGTTGTTTGCTATTGGTATTATCGCCACTTTAATTATGTTTGTACAAAATCATCCAATGCTTCACATAAGGGCAACACATCATTTAAAAAGGACGATAGAATTCAGTTTGCATTATTACATATACAGTTGTGAGTAATTGAAGAAAGTTGATCGATTTGCGATTGATCCGCCATTTTGTTATTTCACTCCCTCATTCACTCACACATGGATAGAGAGATAACACGTGGCGCTTGTGCGTAATGTTGAGTGGTTGTTGTACACGCCAGACCACTTGATGACACTCTTGCACTTCCAGGTTTGCGCAATCAACGATTTCAAGAACGTGCTTGACCCCACCAGCCTGTCTTTCACGAAGGGGACGATCATATCACTGCTCGAACGCAACAGCAACGGGAACTGGAAGGGAAAGATTGAAGGCTCGACGGGGAATCCCCCAAGGGTGGGATACTTCCCAAGCGCTTATGTGCAGCCGTATCATCGTAGCTTACATGGTAAGTGGGAGATTGTATAACCTGTGTTTGGAATTCTCCATTGAAATAATGGAAAATGATTAAATAATGCTGAAAATATATAATTGCAAATTAAACTGCCAGGATGCATGGATTAAACTTGTGTATTTTTGTTATTAAACATTTTAACACCGATTGTGAAGTGGGTTTGAACTACGATCAGTGATAGTAAGTGCAGAATGGAAATACTTTGCCATTAGAAAGCAGCAGAGATCGGCAGATTTCGTGCAACATTTTTTGATGTCTCCAGATTGTATCACAAAATTTGTTTGTAGTATTTATGTTTACCCAGATAGTTGCACCAGTATGTGTTGAAATGTTTGATAAAGAAAACCATGCTGATTGATTTATTAATGCCTATTAGCATTATTTAAATTGAAAAGTACTTGAATATAAAGAATAGTTCTCAGACTATTCCACCCGCCGCTACATTCCCTTTTATATTAAATATATTCCTGCTTCAGTAGAGTTCAATAATTATAATTCACTTTGGCTTTCATTTTAAGCTTAAGATTGAGTTACAATCTATTCGAGGACAAATCAATGCTGACGTTTTTATTTTTGTTGGTCCCCATTGTAAGACTCACTTAATATATTGAAGCAATATTTACTATATAGTAGGCCTACCATGCTAAGTTGTAGTATTCAGGTGTTAATTTTAGAAATTTGTCTTTAATTAATTACAAAATTAGGAAATGCGCTTTGGCCATCAATATGAGAAGGCACATAATGTAGTAAAAAGCATAGCAGATGTAATCCGCGCACTGATAAAGCCTTAAATAAATTGACATCATATATTAAGGCAGGTGAGCCATATGTGTGTTTCAAGGCACTCCAACGTCTAATCCACTATAGCTGCTGCACAATCACAGTGGGGATTAGTTGAGGTGCTTAATCGTAATATTGTTCGAGCACAAAAGCCAATCAACTTTATTCTGCTTAATTAAACTTGATTGTTAAATAAATTTGGTCATAACAAATGTTTGTTTTTCATGGACCTGAACAAATGAGCATGAGATGTCAGACTTTCTAGATACCTGGTGAAATATGAAAAATATTTCATATTTATGAAAAAATATTTCATATTATGTAAAATATTTCATATTATGAAAAATATTTCATATTTTGCTAGTTTGTTATCCGTTTCACTAAAGTGATAAGTCAACATTTTGTTTAATTTATTCAAATTTGATTGTATTCCTCTATTGACTATTATTTTAAAAAAGAAACACATATTTACTAATTTATTTTTTATAAATTATTTCCGCCATTATAGGATCTGACGACAGTGGTATCCACCCACATGACGACGATTGTATCGGGGCTTCAAATACCCCTCAACACATTGGTGGCCCCCCACAACCATCCCACCATAATAAGCACCACCAGGTGTGGCCGAAAGTCCCGATTAGCCCCTCAAATCGACCCCCACCCCATCCACCCAAGTACATCAACGTGGACCCAACTGGTGCCCATATTCCACAACCACTGGGAAATAAGGTAATTCCTTCATCTGTTGCCCAGTTTAAACTCATACATAGCAAGGGGTTCCTTGCTAAATATCTGTTGTTACCTGGGATCTAGGTTTCATTGTCCGAACAACCGAAATACATTATATAGAATCACTTTCACAGGGGGTGGTTATCAGACTACCCA
>CH002705.1:264502-289794 GCA_000149265.1 Ciona savignyi
GTGAGTGTTTATGATTTCTAATGTGGTGTTGCTGGTAAGATATCAAACCATATAAACCCTATATTAACCATATATCCTCCTAAACACCATATAAACCCTATATTAACCATATAATCCTACATTAACCATATAAACCCTACATTAACCATATAAACCCTAGATTAACCATATAATCCTCCTTAACAACATATAAACCCTATATTAACCATATAAACATCCCAAACACCATATAAATCCCACGTACCCCACCAGACATACAGACGGATGTACGAGGTCGAGATATACGACATGCTGCCCAACCAGCAGGTGGAGGTGTTGGCGGCGCTCGCGTATCGTGTGATGAACACATACGCCGTGCAGATTCATATCGAGGACACAAGCGAGAAAGCGACGACCATCTACAAGAAAGTACTGCAGCACAAGAAGGAAAAGAAGATGACCGAGGTTTGTTTGTTGGCTGGGTTCTTCTAGTTGGTTGCTTGATTCCTATTGACTGTCAGCAGAAAGGATGTGGGGTCGAAACTAGGTTCTGGATAACCCCCACACTGGTCACTTAAAAAATCCGCTGTTATGTCTATGTATAAGATTATGAACAAATATTTCCTCTCTATGGTTGATTAAATAATTAAAAAACAGATTTAACCCTTTGACGACGACGGAACTTTTGCAGTTTTTGGCACTTTCGAGTAAGGTTGCTTTAACCTTGTTTGCTGCCAATACTGTTGGACTTAGGGGAAAAACAATCTATTACAAAGTTGTCCAGTAGATAATTTTCTACAAGTTGGTCTTTTTATTTTTTTGATGACGTTGTAGTATTTGTAATGACGTCATAATTACTAATTTATACTCTAATTACTCCTTACTGGTAGCTTGTAGAAGATAGTAATGTATTACAAAAGTGTTCAAAATGAAATTTCCTACAAAGCCACGTCTTTTATTTTTTGATGACGTCAACTAAGCGTGATGACGTCACATAAAACTGACAAATATGGCATTTCATCACCACAATCACTGTCGGCCTCGATCATGCTGGCAGCCTAATCGGCTGTAATCTATTCCGAAGTTGTCATATTTCTTCCGAATATCAAATAATAATTGAAAAACAAAGTAAACAAAGTCGAAAAAATGAATAAATATCAATAGTAATTAGAAAAAAAACATGTACATAATGTTTACATATATCGTTGAAAAATCGAAAATGACTGGTAAACTGGAAAACAAAGACGGCTACTGCTAGTTTTATTCTCACAGCAACTGGTGTAACAATTTTAACTCCCCAGAACCCAAAAAAGCGATATTTTACCTAAAAGTTAAACTAGATACAAAAATTTTGAAGAAAAATGTTTGGAGCAATATTACTCAAAATTTTTAAATGGAAAGATTATATTTTTATGAGTTATTTCGAAAGATCGATTCAAATGCTTTCCAAAAATATCAAAACTAGGAAAATCCCCCAAGAAACGACTGAATTGTGCATTTTTTTTCGGGGACACATCTAGGTTACAAATATGTAACCGTCGTCGTCTAAGGGTTAAGGGACGCTCAGGAGAAATTTGTCAGAATTTTCGCGGTTAGTTTTAGAGACATTTTAGAACGGTCGTGTGACCGAAAGGTGTAAATAACAATATAAGAATATATATAGGCGGGTTACCGGGGGTATTAACAATGTACTGTGGTAGCGGTTGTGATATTGCTTTAGTTGAAAGTCAACTTAGCGAACCACTTGTTTGAAGCAATGTCTTTCAAGTGCTTTTGTCCAAAGTTTTACTGATCCTTTCTACTACCGGTTCAACTATAAGAGGTCCAAAACGCTGGTAAACCGATCCATTTTTGTGGATAAGTTTACGTGTGTACACAAATAAAACACTTCTACCGTTTAGTTCAATCATTTAATATTTTTTGTCTAAGAACACCGACTGACTATAATGTGGGTAGACTAGTCAGTGACCTACTATCGCGACTTACCCTTTGTCTGGAGCTCGTACCGCCACCCCAAACACCGCTCCCACCTGTTCCTGTACATCGCCCACCACTGTGGAAACCGCTTTAACGATATTTTTCAAGAAACCCCTGAAATATTAATATAATACAAATAAATAAAAAAACTTTACTGATATCACCATTTACGTAGGCATGTCTAAAAACGTGCTGGATTGCATACTTAGAAATAAGATGGGAATATTGCTTTAGTTTTAGTTCAATCCAATGGGTCCAGACTCCACCTTCTAAGTTACTGGCCTTCAGGACACATGATTAGCAATTGGCCGCTATAAAAAAATCCGCTGATTGTCAGATGCGCTACTCCTTTGCGAAACATTTTTACATCGCTGTACAATGCAAAATATACTGAGAGAATGTTTACAAATAATCTCGACTTACCAGCCATGGGCTCCTGGAGCGACGGTGCCAATTAGGATGGCTGATACGAGAATAACGTTGAACAGCTTCATGTTGTATTTTACAATTTCAAGCTATGGTGGAATGGATCGTCGGCCCTTGTTTTATAGCTAAGCATATTGTTCTACGTACACATTAACCTTGTTTCTATGCCTTTTGTCGGTTTTGAATTTGAATAGATCGCGAGAACTTTAATTGAAAGAGTTTTATATTTAGGGCAATAATTTCCGAAATCATTTAATTTCTCGCTTTCCAGGTGACTGCTTACATGGGAAATTTACTAATTACTTGCCGAATTATATTGCGTGTTATTTTGTTTTAATAATTAACTTGCGTTTCCGTTAATTGCATTACTGTAATTGCGATTATATACAAATATAAATATAGCCAAACTTACAATTAGTTGTATACAAGAAAGACGTATAAAGCCAATAAAGTCGTGATATGGCATTTAATACCATGATCAAGGTTTTTATTTAATTATCTGGTTAGAAATAAGCACAAGCAAAACTGTTCGAAACCTTAAAAACAAGCTCCGAACACTGAACAATAGCAACTCTATTTTTAGCTGATTCACTTTGCGTTTCTTTGCAGCAATGCTAAAACAACTAACATTTTATATATAAACAAGTAAAACGCCAGTTGATAAAGCACAATAACATAAACTAAAAATGATTAAAAATGGGACCGAAAAAAGGATGGATAGAATGTTTATGCTCTCAACATCTGTGAATGGAAATCGCAAGGTGCGTTCATATACGGGTCATCGTCAGGTTAACTCACGCCTATTGGCAAATTGCCTTAGCTGTTGCAGTGTGTTGTATAGGTTTAGCAAGAGGTTCCGTTAACTTTTTCCGCTCCACGTCTAAATAACGGAGAACTCTTTAGGCCACTGGGATCACGCAACGTACACCAATGGTTCTACTTATCATTCGCTTCGAAGCTTCTGGCCATTCAGTCGCTGTTATTGCGTTAACCGTTTTGGCCTCTATAAATAACAAGCATATACTATGACATGAAGTTTATTTGTGTGAAGTAAAATTTACAATAGGATATATTATACAGTATTAACTAAATCACAACAGAATATGCTCATTTGAATTTCATATTCCAAAAGACATTTCACACAAAACACTTGTTCGGTCATTCCGAGCGCAAGGTATGTCGTTCATACCACTCAGGTGTGTATAATATTCGACGCAATTTTCACTTCTTCCACCGTTCGGTTCATTTGTATGCCATTTTGTTTGACCTTCCAAGTAAGCGCTTCCGTCTTCCCAAGTAAAGTTCCCCTCGTTCACACGGTCGGTAAGTCCTACCCATAAATGCAAGTTTGCTCGCGAAACATATTTTCTCGTGTAATTGCGAATCTTCCTGAAAAATAAGAAAAGTTCCTCATAGGTTTGCAAGGCTTTCTGAAAAAAAAGTTACCATACATCATAGTGGAATAAATGTTTATTTTTATCGCATAACTACTAGCTATATTGGGCAGCTTGTAGTGACAGTCTCAGTTAATTTCCCGGTTATTTTAACAGCTAAACTGCACTAAAGCACAGTCGTTTTCCGCCCGTTGTTATTTCGCGAAGGTAAATTTAGGAAAACTTAACTAAACTGGTTTTTAACGGACGAAGCTTCAAGTCTTTTTATATAGAAATTGGCTTGTGATACTTTAACCATTCGGCCACACCACCACTTTATCTTACTCCAGAGTATGTATATCTTTTGCCCCAGCTACCGCAACCCTAGCATTCATGTTGTGACAAACTGTGGTTGCGTTATCGTAGCTCATTTTATCAGGGATGACACGATAAATGAATCCATTTCCCGGAGCGAGCCATTCTTCTCCGTCGATAACTATCGGAAAAGAAAAAAACTTGTTAGAATGTGGAATATACAATAAACTATAAAAATATAAATTACGAGTCGCTTCGACACAAAACGATATATACTTTTTTGGTTTATTTAAACCTTCTAATGCGTGTTGGCAGTTACCAAAGCTTTTATTCATTTTCTACATTCTCATCGAAACACCGTGTATACGACAACTATATTATTTCTTTAAAATGGAAAGGAGGCAATCAAAGAATGTATTTACAATTGGAAAAGCAGACAGCAGTGACTTCTTTTGTATTTCGGTGGTACGTATCAGCGGTACATTTTTAAATCACCACCCAGGGTCTCATTACTAAATACTTTACACATAAAATATGATCACTGACAATTTTGTTCTTAAATCTAAGCTACTTACCCAGTACTCCGTTGTTGAATCTCGCTAACATTCCTGTAAATGAAAATAAACGAATATTTATATTATATTAGTTAAGGTTATTTTTGATTAGTTGCATTTACAATTAAAGATGGATATTTATGTTTACTTACCCTCCAAACGAGCTACTTTTCTGTTCAACTTGCTGTGGCTATTATTTAAATTTTCGATTATGACGTCAAACTCTTGTCTCGAGAAAGGCGAACGTCCATTGTCCCCCCTTTCACCTTTAACACCAACATGACCCCCTTCACCCTTCTGTCCTTGTGGGCCGCGTTTTCCAGGTAACCCTCTGGGACCAATTGACGCTGTGTCACTGCCGGTGCCGCAGGTAAGAAGAACTTGGTTCACAGCATGCACAGCATAGCTGTACGTCAGCAAGACCACAAGGCATTGTATATTTAATTTCGCCCACATACCGCTAATATATTCTCTCAGAAAGTAAAACAAAAAATCTATGGCAAATTAATGTAGTGTTATAAATGCTTTAATATTTGTAAATTTTGTACAGGTATATTTAAACATTTCGTTGTACAATTAATACTTCTATGCTTGGCAATTCTATTTGTCCTTAAAAATACATCGGTTTTCTAGAATAGTCTAGACACAAAGAGTAAATATTTCTATTATTTGTATCATAAGGCTGTTAGTAAGAATAAAACCAATATTATTTATCCAAATCACAAAATTAAAAAGGTGATGTAAACATTATCAAAATGCCAAAATTATATCAACACTCTAAAACAATTGCGCAAAATTCAACCTGTACTGCTGTATCATAACGGTCGGGCCTTATATAACACCAGATGAGATTTGATATGACCTCATTGGGTTGCTCATTCTCGAAACTGCCAATAAAGAGGTTTGAACTAGCAAAACAAAGTTGTTCAAATTCCGAACAATTTAAAGTTTTTTAGTCAGTGAAAGAAAAACTAGTTTGTATTGTTGTTTATTAATTGGCATTTTGGCACAAACAAGCCTAGCTAGCATTAATGTGTTTACTGTAATGTCGAATTTTGAGTAACGTATTGTGAACTTAATATGGTGATAATTGCATGGTAAACTTTAAACCATACAACAAATATTACCTTAAACCGTTACTTGCCTATATGACAACGGAAATGAAAGAAAAAATCGTTAAATTTTGCAATTAAATAGAGATAAACGATATAATAAATGTTACACTTTTAGTCTATGCTTTAATGAAAAGGTTTCAAATTCTTGTTCGTTGTTCCCATATTAAAAAAATTGGCATGCTTTCTGAAAAGCAATTTAAGCTACACGCAATTTAAGTATGAAGTTAAAACGGTAACTGGTTTAAAAGATCGCACGGATCATACTATCAAAAATGTATTTACAATTCGAAATATGGACGATTTTTAAATAAACTCGAACTGAATGGATTTAAAACCCGAAGATGGTTTGACGATTGTGTACTTGTAGACATTTAGCCGACGTCGCCTGAACCCAGTGTATTATTAAGTGCTACCAAAAATAAAAGGGACGTCTCAGTCATATACAACACACTGCAATCGTTGATATATAACTTGGCGGCAGGCTTGAGGTAATCTGACAAATACCTATGTGATAAATTCCCCACGTCTTACCAATAACTATCTATCAATTAGTATTTAGTTATGTTATTTATTTGTTGATGTACGATCGTGTGGCGTACATAGCATATCCCATGTAGTAAAAAGCCGATGGACACACTCACCTGGTTGAAGAATCAATCCCCGACCGGACCCTGCCCTCTAATCCTCTCGATTTTGATTTTGGGTTTTGAAAGTAAACGAAAACACGAAAAAATAAAACAAATAAATGTATTCCCGATTGTACTGGCGCGGGATACTCAGCCATGGTCATGAGATAGGAAGAAATTCCACTCTTAATCCTGGTATTAAAGTGAAATAGCCGATTTGTCAACCTACAAAATAATGTGTCTGTCGATGGTAAGAACTGTTTATTATTACGCTATTGTGATTTCGGGAATACTTGTTAAACTATAGTCGCTTTAATGGTTAGAGACCAGTGCTCCGCGACGTTTTTTTCATTTTAAAGCGACATCGATAGCCGTAATTTTGAAATGTGCAAAAACTAAAATCTTTTTTATTTGGTAAAAACTTTCTTTAAAAATGTCAAATGAAACATTTTCATTGCAATTCCATTACTCCTTTTGGTAGATATCGGGGTGATATGGCATGCCTGTCACAGTCATGATTTAAGAACACAATCTTATTTTTAGGGTATTACCTAGGTATTTTTTATTTCTTTTAAGTGATAAATCAGTGTCTAATGCAGTTACATTCTACCAAATCTGATTAAAATTGGAGCAGCCGCTTAAGCGCTATGCCCAAAAAGGTAATTTGTTTAAAAAAATATCGTTTTGGTTTTTAACATCCCATCAAGGGTATTACCCTTGATTTATCACAAAACATGTTGTCTAACAAATGACAAAGTTTCATTACGAATCCATTATTCCTTCTGGTAGATGTCGGGGCGACATGGCGTGCATGTCAAGCGTTTGACGAAAAAAAAGGACAAACACAATATGTGTCCCAACTACGAGTTGCAACCACGTATTAACGACCACTTAAAAAAACGCTTTTGAGTGTTCTCTATATGTTTCTGTATGGATAGGATAGGAAATTTCATGTTTATCCCCGTGAATGGGAAAACCAAGGGGGTACAACACACAGACAATCGTCAGATCATCTCGCGCCCACCGTCGGGTTACCGGAGCTATTGCAGTTTGTTGTGTATGATTCACACGTTCCTTTAAAGTTTAGTAGAACCTATTCAGGCAATGTTCGTTAAGTGCCCTGCCCAAGTACACAACCAACTAGCTAGCGACCAGTTTTGTACCTGAAACCCTTCAGCTGAAAGGCGACGCACTAAAGCACCAGATTAACTCGTTGTATGCAGTGCAACATTTGACGTTATGGGGAACGATAAACTCTGTAACTGCACCGTTTTACTATGGTGAAGATAAGCGCTCCATGCGGCTTGCGTGGATCGCATATACTGCCATCAATCCGACTCCAAGATCGAGTCCACGCTGGTTTGAACTTTAGTTTGTTTATTGTCAAAATGTTGTCAAAGAAACACAGATAATTCAATGCACTTTACTCGTGAACGCTTCGCTGCGAATCGCGTCGAATTACTAACGCGATGCGGATTATACACAGTTCGTTTTCCTTAGTTCTTGCGGCAATCGGTTCTTGTTCAAACCAAAAGATGCGACTTTTGTTTTGTTCTTTCTGTGACTTTAACTGTGCAAAGAAGCCCCGTAGAGGTTATTTATTCAAAATTAATATCCATGTTTTTACGTTGGTATACAAAAACAACCAATAAAACAAAACAAAAAACGCTTACATTTTTAAAATATTCAACTCAAAAACAAACTTTGGTTTTCACGTTGGATCAAAAAAGACCTGTTTGATACAGATCTCGGGAATTTACAAAGTGTTCGGTTTAATGAAAACTGTTATTTTTCTTTTCCTTTTGAAACCAACACTATCTTTTTTAACTGTATAGAACCCTCTGAAGCCAAAGAAATGAAAAAAAGGAGATATGTCGGCATTGAAAGTAGGCCGACACCGAACAGTTTGTGGTATCGGGTATCGTCCTATAAAAATGAAAAAGTTCTCTTCGAGCAGATCAAACTCAATGTCACAGAGCTTATACATCTATCTTATATTCTCGGGCCTGGCGAAAGTTTTCCTAGCGCAATTCATATGCGAAATAATAGTTTATTTATGAATGATCAAGCTCAGATTTGGAGATGGGGGGTCACTTGGCATATTTTATTTCTAGATACATTCTTTTAATCCCTCGAAATTTGAAGTAAATACTCCTTTTCAGTACGGAGATATCGGCAATAACGTATAAAATGCCGGAAAATGGGTTTCTTATATTTAACCCTATATCGAGAATTCCCCTTGGGGCTTTTTGTAAAAAAATAGGATTCGAAGCAAACTAGAGGTATGCCAGTTAGAATTCCTAAAAGTTTCAACCTAATTGGATAACCCGTTAAATATAAAAACGGACAAAAATCAAAATGTGTTTAGTTCGGAAGTCAACCAATATTACAGACAAATATTATCTACTCATCTACGCGCATAACAATTACGTAGAGATTCGTAGAAATGCGAGCTGTCCACGATCAGCTATAATTTGTATCATTTGATGTAACATTATGCGCACGTGACACAGACGCGAATTGTGACGTGAGAGTTACCATTGTTTACTGGGCTGTCGCACATACTGTGTTTCAGTTTCCAGCAAGATGAATACTTGTAACAAATTTCAAATAATTTTTAAAATTTTATTGCTTTTCGCCATTTTAAATATCATTCCTGCAAAAAAACAAGACTGAAAACTCATAATTTTATTTTCGTAAACATTCATTTTGCGATGTACAGCATTTTGCGCCGATTAGATGGTACTTTCGTATTTGTTCGTTTATGCAATGGTTAGCTGGACTATTGTCAAATACATGCATGAAACAGCTACAAACCAACTAACTTTAACAGTTTTAAAGAACATTAACGTACTATGTTGAATTATGACATATTAAACATATTTAAAATATTGCTGAAAAACCAGACGGTTTTTAAAAGCCTGTTGCACTTGGGTGTCCACCAAATACATCTGCTTTATCAGTTCTATATATAATATGCAGCATAACATTTGCAACACTTTTACTTAATGCATGTCAATAGGCACTTTTATAGCAAGACTGCTTGTCTATTGGAGCAGCACTCCATTTTAAAACTTGTTTTGAGATGTCATCCACTAGGATAAGGCTATTTTAGGTTTTGAGAATACTTTTGTGTATTTGTAAAGTCCGTAGCCGATTGCTGTTATAATAGCAGTGACAACTCCAACTTTAAACAGGATTCCAATTGCGTTGGACTTTTCTACCAAGCTGGTTTTTGGAACAGCCGCCATCTCAGCAATAGTCTCGTACACCATTGATATTCCTGTCTGCCTTGACGAGAAAGGTATTGGTGGAGGAAGGTGGTTCTGGATGCAGAAATCCACTGGTTGGACTGCACACCGCTGAGTGACTGACTTGCCATCAGACTTGGTGCCAACAACAACACAAGATACGGATGAGTTGACAACAAATTGTTTGTGGACTTCTACACAACATTGGAAGCTATCTGCGTCAGTGGAATCATACAATAGGCAAACAACGTCGCATATAAATGAGCCCTCACCAGCTGCTAACAGGTCGGACAAATCAACTTCATGCAAAAGTAGGTAGACTGGTTCTCTATTTTTAACTTCAACTTCATTCACGGCGAACACAGAGACTTGGTTGTGTTTTGATTTCTTTGTGTTTTCACTTCTTTCTAACAAACCTTGAAGAAAAGCAGATTTTCCAACTCCACGAACCCCTATCACTTTGCATGTGAAAATATCCCTCGGGTTTTCGGGATTTAATTTTGTGGTGCTGTTTGAGGTGAATTGGATTGCATCTGCTTGTGATGAGCAGTCTGTAAGTGCAGAATAGCCAAGGTAGCCGAGATATTCGAGGGTTCGTGGAGCGTCAATAAAAGTCGTCAACATCCACTGCGATAAAAATCCTTCCCTTGTGATCCAACCTTTGTTATTTGTGCAGACAGTATTGAGTACTTCCGATCCCCATGGTTCATAAGGAAATACTGAAAAGAGATCATCCATTTCAGTTGGGCTTAATGCGCCATCTTCATCTTTGTCATACTTGGAGAAAACTTCATTTAGAAAAGTCCTTGCATCAGTGGTGAGCTGAGGAATGGTGTCATTTGGTGCACGGGGTAACTCAGGGTGTAGGTAATCCTCATTGATTTGCAGAACGCCGTTGTATCCAAATTTTCTCAGCACGGCCCAGGTAGTTTCATGTCTTCCACGCTGTATGAACAACAGGTGTAAATAAAGAAAACCATCACAAGTGAGACTTCCACCTTTTATTCCATCTGGGCAGTTTTTCTTTACAACATTTTTAACATCTTGTAATGCCTGTAAGGCAAGCGGTGTGCTAAAGCATATTTTTTGAAAATAGCTCAGTTCATCATCGTTCAATACACCATCATTGTCTCTGTCAAATAATTTAAAAATTCTTATCAAAGCAATTTTGCTTTCGGGTTTCAAATCCCCATCCTGCGGTGAGTAAAGTGGAGCCGTTGGGTAAAGAACTGCTTTTTGAGCAAAGAAAAACATCTCACTAACATTGTTCAGTGTTTTTGATGAGCATTCAATACATGTTTCGATTTCTGGAAAGTCATTCATGATCGGTATGACTTCGTACATTTTCGAATCTGAGATCAGGTCAGATTTATTACCAACTAAAATGATAGGAAGCATAGATTCATGCATAGAGCAATCCCTGATCAATGGCACCCATCTGTCTTTAATTTTGTCTAAGGTGCTTAGGTCCGCTAGGTCATAAACCAAACACACAACATTTGCTTTAGCGATTTCCTCGCACAGTTGGTATTCTCCCTGCTCTGCTTCTGAGTAATCCACAATATGGGTCGGTACCTTTTCGGGGGTAACGTCCCCAGGTATTGTAATTTCTTCCACTCGGTTGGGAACATCTTCCGGGAATTCTTCACCAACCAAAGATAATATTAATGACGTTTTACCGACCTTTGGTTCTCCCAGCAACAATATATGGATGTCCTTAAACATCGTCATTGTTTTTAACTACAAGTCATCACAACTCTTGAGAAAACGTACACCACACCATAACCTAATAGATGTAAGCAGATTATTTAGTATGTTACTTAAAAACCGTCCGGCCCTTTGGTCTAACGGTTAAGTGCGTCGCCTTTCAATCAAAAGGTTGTAGGTGCGAAACTGGTCGCTAGCTAGTCGGTTGTGTCCTTGGGCAAGGCACTTTACGGACATTGCCTGAACCCAGCGGATTAATGGGTTCCACCAAATTGAAGGAACGTGTCTATCATATACAACACACTGCAATAGGTCCGGTAAACCGACGATGGGCGTGAGTTGATCTGACGATTGCCCGTGTGTTAACCCCCTTGGTTTTCCCATTCACGGGGATAAAGATGAATATCCTATCCTAAACCGTTATTGCAACGCGATGTTTCGAGTTGTTATTCACTGCATAAAAAAACTAAACATTACACTTAAAAATGGATGACCGGAAGAAGCCTATGTTTTTTGCACGTAAAACGTAAAATAGGCTAATGTTTTCAATAAAAATTAAGTTGCATAAACATAAACCCAATTTCTTTTACGAACGTTCATTGTAAATGACCTCTCAAAATGCATAGTATATTCTAGTAAAAGTTATGCAAACCAGATGGCCCAAGAGAAAGCGAATTGTGACGACATCAACCCGTTACCAAATAAAGTATTTTAGATTATTTTTTATATCATTAAGTAGGCTAATGAAAACGCGGCTTTATTAAAGCTGACCAATGGGGCGATCTTGTACATATAGTTTCTATACGTTATTTCCAATAAGCTGTGAAACCCAAAAATATAATATATACAAAAATATACTTTTGAATTGCACATGAAAAGAAGTTTAAGTTGGTAACTATGTGAACTATGCGTTTCTGCTTGCAGAAACAAACTACATAAGCCTACTCGGTGTATGAAATACAATCTGTGGTTAGGGATCCTGCTTGCATAAACACATAGCATACAAATTGTGTTTTACAAATAGTGGTGGTTAAACACGTGGTTGAAACTTTCTAGTTTTATTTAGAACAATTATAGTATCTTTTGATAGTCGTAAGACTCGTCAAGCTTACAAGACTTTTATGTGAAATTTAATACGGCTGATTGTTACGTCACACAAATGTTTATTGAATAATAGCGTCTCGCCAGTAAATTATTCTGGGTCCCATTCGACAATATGAGTCCCATATTGTTTTTGTCCGTTTTTTTCGTCAAAGGCATACGATAAGGTATAAGATCGATGTTTTCCTCCTATATGGGTCTTTAATGATGCGCGCTTGACCCTGAGGTCGCTGGCTCGACCTTCGGGACGCGTTCAGGAGCGTCGACCATACCACCATCGTCGAGGCGTTGTCTAGCTATCAGGACCGCCCCCTTGCGGCGGGAGGAGCGTTCACAAAAACACCAGTTTTGCATGTATTCCCATTCGACAAGATCGTCGATGACGCGCGCGTGACCTGGATAAGATTTACCCCGGTCAGCCTTGTTGGTGGTGGGGTGCTTATGGGATGTCCTTTATCAGGTATCATCTTCAACCTCGTTATGGAGGTCATGCTGCGGGGCATCGATTGTCGCCGAGAAGACGGTAAATAAGTCTTCAAACGCTGTCTTCACTTGACCATCTCGTCTCGCTGGTTGCCAAGGGCCGTCTGGAGATGAACGCCGCTGACTAGGTGATAGAGCAAGACGTAGAAAATGACGCCGGGCGACCTAAGGAAAGCCACACCAGCCGGCGCCTGTTCCTCCGGTTTCCTCGTAGCACCCCAAGGCCTTTTGGCGTCGAGTCGGGCACCTTCAACATTTTCGTTTTTAATGTCCCAGGGTAATTTCCCTCGATTTATAACCCAAAATTTTGATTTCTGCATATCTAGACAATGTTGTCTAACAAATGGTTTCATTGTGATTCCATTTCTCCTTTCGGCAGATGTCGGAGCGACATACCATGCCTGTGTCACAATCATGATTTGAGAACAAAATCGTATTTTAAGGTTATTTTCCTAGGTAATTTTTTTGTTTCTCCTTATCGTTAAATTAGTGGCTACTGCACTTACATTCTACCAAATATAATTAAAATTGGAGCAGCCGGTTAAGCGCTATGCCCAAAAAAGCAATTAAAAAAAAAAGTAATACCGTTTTGGTTTTTAACGTCCCGGGGGAATTCCCTTTGATTTATCACCCACAATTTTTGTTTCTACATATCTAGATCATGTTGTATAACAAATAACAAATTAAAGTTTTGTTACCTATTCCATTATTCCTTCAGGTAGAGGTCGCGGCGACATGGCTACCTGTCAAGCTTATGAACGATAGTGTGTTTTTCGAGAATTGATGTCTATGTTCGCCGAACCCAACTTCGTTTAAAAGCCTCCGGTTTTAACGCTTCATGTTCCCGCAACTTTAGGTGGCGTGTGGATCTAATTACGAGTATCTCGTTTGCTGCAATATGTTGTTTATACAAACGCAAATACACAAACGTCCTCCACGTGTTACATTGTAACTCATCCCTAAACTTCGTAATGGCGATGCGGTTTACGGAAAATTTTAAACTTGATTTATATTTAAATTGCGTGGTGTCTTTTATGTATGGTTGTAAATTAATGGCAATCTCCAAGCGAAAGATCGAAAATCATTAATTTCGATTCATATGTAACACACAGCAAAGTCCCCTGGTATAAATTGAAAGCCTCAGCAGTTTTTGACGTGTATTTTAAACTAAGTATGCGTATGCTAGTACGAACTTGGTAAATCATTTATTGGTAAATCAAGTTCATTGCTCATGAAGTTACTCATTGACATTCAGACAGTCGTTAAGTAACTGAAGAATTTAATGTAACTCGTTGAAAATTTTATATCCTAGCTAGCCTTAGCAATGATTTTAGAAATAATTAGAAATGTGTCTACTTACACACTATTGTCGACCATCTTGGCGATATCTGCCGCTGTGTTGTACCAGTATTGGTGGAGACGGCCCAATGGGTTTCCACCTGGACCCAGGGGAATTCCCATCTTAGGGATCATACCATTTCTCGACAAATTTCCCGAGAAGTTATTAAAAAAATGGAGCCTAGAAAAGTATGGAGCGGTGATGAGTGCAAGATTGGGAACATCTGATGTGGTTGTCCTCAATACGTCGGAAAGCGTTGTTGAGGTGGGATTTATTCATTAGGAAATATCAAAAATTGTGTGTGCATGTCAATAGTCGATCAGCTCTAATACGTCCCCACTCAACCACACGCTTGTATAATAGAAAACTGTCCCAAAGCTAGTCGCCGGTGTCCTTGGACAAGGCACTTAACAGACATTGGCCGAACTCAGCACATTAATGGGTTCTACTAAATTGAAAATCGTGTGAAACATACACAACAAAATGCAAAACCCAGTGAATTAATGTGATTTACAAAAACTTAAAGAACGTGTCTCAATGATATACACCAAAATACAATAATCCGAGATTATTTCGCGGATACTCAATATAGTGCCAAGGATCGATTTCAAATTACTTTGCTTCCACCGTCGGTTACCAAAACTATTGTATTGTGATGTTTATGAAGAAAGCTTTCCTTAAATTCGGCAGAACACAATAATCCACCGGGTTCGGGCGATTTCCACTAAGTGCAACATATATATAGACCACGGAAACCTTTAAATAATATGATAAAAATTCCAACTATATAATTCTACTCAAATAACTGTTTCTTGTTGTTTAAAGATTTTCTGTAAAGTAGCGATAATACATGCGCGGCAGTTGTCTGTGTGTTTTTCCCCGAGAAAACCCAACTGATAGTTTATATTTGAGAAGCTTTAATATAAGAGCAAATAGCAACAAGAAAATAATAAATTTAACATGTTAAATATAACTCCAGGCGTTTACAAACCAAGGAAATTTAACCAGTGGAAGACCAAATGAGAACATATTTCGTCAAGCCACTGGAGACGAAGGAATCGTTTTCAAGGATTACTCAATGAAATTTAAAGCTTTAAAGAAATGGGTTATTCAATCACTTTCCAAGTAAGCAGTTAAATTTTAAGAAATTCGTCAATTTTGTTTTATATTGCAGTCACGTTTCTTCGAAAGCAATATCCAGTGGCAATAAAGGTAGATAACTAAAGACATTACTTGAAATTGCGCAGCACGGTTTTGGCAGAAATGGAATGGAAGAACGCATTACAGAAGAGGCAGTTTGTTTCACTGAGTATCTTAAGTGCAAAGTTGGCAAACCAGTTGATATTAAAGTAAGGCATAGCCTTAAATAGTTTTTTTCTGTGCATCAAATTAGTTATTTTTGGCAATATAAAATCTTTTTTTGTCAGTTAAATCTGTACGTGTTGACATCAAATGTAATCTGCCGCATTATATGCGGCCGACGTTACGAATTGGACGACCAAAGGCAACTTAAATTCTTAGAAAAAATGCAAATGATGTAAGTTAAAAACGTAACGAAAATAAATATTAAATATACTTTTTTCTGACGTGTTTTTTGCTGAAGATTAAATATTCATGTGTTTATTTAAGAGTACACAAATAGCATTTAATCATTTTATCACAAAGTTTGTAGGATATAGGCTACACACCAGTTTATTTTCTGATAATACTAATCATTTGAACACTTTTCAAACAGGTTGGGAGATCCGGTGGATGCCCCGAAAGTTCTTCTGATTAATTTTTTTCCAGGTCTTAAAAATTTACCCGTTTTCGGATCAGCACATTCACGATTTGTTAAAAGAAATGAAGAAGTTCACGGTTGAGTATACATTAACAGCTAAAAAGCTGATTTCGAAACCTGCACCCTTTTGCGTGGGCTCAGTAAAATTTAATTGGCAAAAAGGAAAATTTTATAACGCATTGTTATAGTTTATTTTACTAAGCTATGTCCGAATCTTAAAAAAAACACTCTTCACGTTGATGCTTAACACACTCATTCCAGGCTACCATGTCTATAAATTTAATTGGTTGTATGCCATCTATAATACATACTTATCTTCTCACCACATTATTAACATAATTAGCTCACAGATTAAAATAGTTTTTTTAGTAGACCTACTTTTATGCTTAAAAAATAATGATCTCCGATATATTGCCTTTTTGTAGATTTCGCTCGAGATCACATTGAGAAACATAAAAAACATTTGATGAAAATAATTTAAGAGATTTTGTGGACAATTTTATTCATGAAATGAAATTCGGAAGGGAAACTATGAGAGACTACTTTACGGTAAATATTGTTTGTTAGGACATTTTTTGTGTTTTATGTTAAGACAAAATGTGATGAGCTATTCAAATTATACTTGATTATAAATTTATAATTGGTATTTGCTTGGTAAATATGCTTGCCCTTATCAAATCCGAGAAAACTTGTTCACTGAGTTTTGTTAAATCCGGAAAGTATCATAATTGTATGTGGAAACGGCACTCCAGTGACTATATATTTACCTGCATGATTAAAAATATTAAATCTTTACATTCGTTTCCAGTAAAAATTGTTGGATTAGGAAAGGCTAGGATACAATATTCATGTTTATCCCCGTGAATGGGAAAAGCAAGGGGGTCAACACACGGGCAATCGTCAAATCATCTTGCGCACATCGTCGGGTACCGGAGCTATTGCAGTGTGTTGCGTATGATTTACACGTTCCTTCAATTTGGTAGAACCCATGGGTCCGGGCAATGTTCGTTAAGTGTCTTGCCCAAGGACAGAGCCGACTGGCTAACGATCAGTTTCGAACCTTTAACCTTTCAGTGGAAAGGCATCGCATTAAGCCACCAGACTAAACGGTAATTACCAGACGTAGCTAACATTTGAAATGACATATGACCAATCAATAGACCTCTATGCTCCAGTTAAACTGACGAGCCTTTAAATAAGCGTTTTGAATGGTGTTTGGTGTTGGTTCCTTATATTTTTTAAAGCAGCATGTGCGAGGCTGCCGCCAGTGTTTTCGTTTAGCTGTTAGGTGTTGTAATAGTGGAGTAGTGCTTTGTTAAATGAAAGTGTTGATTGTGCATCTCCTATATCTGTTTTGTTTCGAAAAAAGGGAGGGATAATATGTCAAGTTTTTTAAGTAAAAATTTGGAGGGTTTTGGGTTTAGGTAGCAGATCCAAGCTCCCAATTTTAAATAATAAAAAAATCTAAAGACTTTATATTGCAGGATGCTTTTAAAAAAAGGATTATATTGTATAAAAAAGGATTAAGAAATTAGTTTATAAATTTGTATATGTGTTTTTATTTTGTTTTATTTGTTTTTGTGTTAAGTATACAAATCTTTAAGTTGTACTTAAGCTACTAAGCTAATTTGTATCATATATTTTTTAATATTCTTACAACAAATTGCTGGTAACCAGTAACTTATCATTACTTCTTTACTTATACATAGGAAGACGAACTAAAATCAATTATACGAGATATGATTGTGGCGGGTTCAGAAACTACAAGTAATAGCCTGCTCTGGTGCTTTGTCATTTTATTGCACCACCCCGAGCACAAGAAAACACTCGTCAAGGAAATAGATGAGGCAATGGGTAAGACGTTATTACCGAGAACCACAACAACTCCAACTGTTACTGCTCAATGTAGGTGCGGATGGAATTCTAAGTTCAATCCTAAGAGAGAAGATGCCGTTCACGTGCGCATTTATACAGGAATCTGTGAGATACTGCACGGTTGTGCCCATGGGAAGTCAGCATTACTGCCAAGAAGATATAAAAATCAATGACTATACAATACCAAAAGGAACAACGGTATAGTTTGCATAGACGGCAGATAATATTGCCAGAGGTGTAATATATGTATTTTCAACGCCGACTGTTGATACGAATAACATGAAGGAATATAATTGGACAAGAAAAAAAGTTTTTTATTGATCCAACGTTAAGGTTACAATGCTTTAAAAAAGTGTAGAACAAAGACAAATGCGTGTTTCGGTTGTAGTCTAAAAGTAGGTAATGACGATCCCTATACACAATTTGCATTTAGAAACGTATCTGTCTATACGTTGGTCTTGGCCTTAAAAAATGCGTTGTAAAATAGACTTAGAGATATTATGTTGTAATTTTGCAAATATTGACGCATCATGTTACAGATCATTTCCAATCTATGGGGAGTTCACAACGATCCAGTCACATGGCCAAACCCTTCGCATTTTGACCCGCACAGGCACATCGACGACAAGGGAAAGTACCGCAATTCCAGAAATGTTATTCCGTTTTCTATTGGACCACGTAGCTGCTTGGGGGAAGCATTGGCGAGACAGGAAATGTTTATTTTTTTGATAGCGATTCTACAAAAATATGAGATCAATCCTGTGCCAGGCAAACCACTTCCGAGTTTAGTTGGGATAAATTCACTCACCTACACTCCTGCAAACTTTAAACTGATTCTAACTGAACGCTAACTCGCGTTTACTCTTTCAGTACTGTACATATGTGTTAAATAATTTGGACAGTAACAAAAAAATCATTAATAGATTATAGTCGCAGTAATTTATATATCATTATGATCCGTTCGAACCAATAAAATATCACAACGTACATAGCGTTGTGTTTTATTGTTTAAATTACAAATAGAGTAATAAATGAAGGAAAAAGTTATTCAAGCTTGCGGCTATAATAAAATAACATAGATTTTTCATACAAGTATCGTTAATTTATTAAAAATAGTGACTAAATCGCCCTTCATTTAGTGATTCTTTGTTTAAGGTAAAAGCAACGTTAATACATAATAAAACCGGAGCGAAAATAAAGCATACGATTTTGTGTATAAAGAAACACGCAGCTTCTTGATTTTTTACAGCCTTGGTAATTTTTATATTACCACATTGATCCGTGTGAACAAAACTATTGCAATATTTTGTTGAGTTTTAAACTATACAAAAATAGACGACTTATCAATAGCGATGTGGTTATACCGTTTCTCATTCCAACTTGAGTAATAAATGCGAAATAAAACTAGAGAGTGTATATATATATAAATATATGCGATCAGGGTCCCTGTTGGGGCGATATGTCATTACTATCAAGCGTTTCACTAAGAAAAAAAGGAAAAAACGGACAAAGATGTGTATGCCCCAAACCCATGTTTAACCTTTACGCTTTAAGACAGAAAATGTCTAACCGAGTCAATTTTTTTAGTGCATGGTGTTAGCTAATTTGGTTTCTATCTACAGTGACAAATTCTCCGTTAAAATATATAATTTATAACTTACTATAATACACTATTTACACGTATATAAACCACATACTTTTTTAAAACCAATACCAATCTGTAGTGATTTTGAAGGCGAACAAAAAAGATTCAAATACCAAAATTACCAAAAGACGCCATACTCACCACAAACGTCGTACTTATATACTCGCTCGGGATTGGAAGAGTTTTCCTGGCGTGTTTTATCCCAAAATTTGCCACTGCATATCTAATTCATATTAGCTATAACACTTATTTAACTTTAATTCACTATTTTATTCCTGTTATTAAAGGACGTTAAATCGGACTGAGAACTGACATTTTTTTTTATATATATATATTGGGTATGAGATATTTTTGTGTGGGTTGAAATTTATTATTGATACATGTTGGATTTTAAGTGTTTATGGGTTTCATATACATAAGGGAATATTGTCGGTCACTCGTATACGTTAGACATCTTAAAAGCGAGTCAAAAATGTCTGTGAAATATTTTACTTAGCAGGGACACAGCTGCGCCAAACTGGATACGGAATATGGATAGGATAGGATATTCATGTTTATCCCCGTGAATGGAAAAACCACACATGAGCAATCGTCAGATCACCTCGCGCGCACCGCCGGGTTACCGGAGATATTGCAGTGAAACGCGTGTGGAAACTGGGAATCCCACACGTATTTATAATTGTATCGCTGTGTATTTTAACTATTAATTTCTTGACATGTGTTCATATTTTGTACATGTAGGCCTAAAGTTTCGATTAGTTTCCTGTTTTTGGCAGCTCAGTTGATGAATAATTTCCCGCGAGTTCCGTTTAATGCCTTTTAAGCCTTGTGTACGAACTGCGTTTCCTGGTATGAGTCTTATATAAACTGTGTAAAATTCCATGGTCTGACCTCTCTCCAGCTTACCCTATATCTACCTAAGTTATGCCCTTGTGTACAGTGCTTTAACTGGCTGCACTATAAGTGTTTACCCAATAAAATACTTGAACTCTGTTTACCCCTTCTCTTATCCCGGTAAAACCCCGTTTAAACTTAGAGCGCTGCCACACGTCTCTTCATTTTGGTAAAACCCATTAATCCGCTGGGTTCAGGCGGTAAAGTGCCTTTTCCAAGGACATAACCGACTAGCTAGCGACCAGTTTGACACCTGTAACCTAAAAGGCGACGCACTTAACCGCCAGACTAACCGGCAGGATGGAATCTGTTTGGCCACGACCTTTGCTATAACTTACAACTTTCTACACAACTAACCAAATTTATAGGCTACCTACAATCTAAATTGGGTGATTTCCCTAACTTTAAATGTTGCTTAATCCACTGGGCTTGATTGGATATATAACGTTTATTTATCCGATAAACCGTTGAACATTTAACTATGGCAATCTCTATTCTTGACAGTTGCAACTAAATAAATACATTTTTATATCACTTATTATAAAATGTAACGAAAATGAAATTAGTTATGAAAAATATATTTGTCAACCAATCACCTCAACATTGTCATGCAATTAATCTGAATCTGCGCCTTCCTTGTTATTTTATTTTTTTTATTTATTTTTTTTTACGAAGCCAAGTTTCGAACCCATTATGGGATCGTCGCTAGGACCGTTTTTGTATGAAAGTCGGTATATGTATCGTTTGTGTTAACCATTCGGCCACAAGAACCGTACTGTTATTTTTATTGTCCGACCAGTTATATTGGTGGGCTAGTGCGTCGCCTTTTAGCCGAATGGTTTCAGATTTCAAACTAGTCGCTAGCTGGTCGGTTGTGTCATTAGTCAAGGCACTTAGTGAACATTGCCTAAAACCAAAAATTGACTAAAAAATTCAAGGAACGTATCAATCACATACACCACACTGAAATAGTTCCGGTATTCTTCGTAGACTATGAAACAATAACGAGGCAAAGTTAAGGTCTGATGTGTACACTGCGTAGTCACGCACGGATTTACCGATTATACTAACTCGGGTACCGCAGCAGGGTTAGGTATTGCTTGCTCGTATTAAAATCACACCAACTGCCATTAGCGTTTTACTTAAGTAGGCAGCACCAAATGAACCATGTTATTATGTATACAGTTTAGAAGTTGCGTACAGATGTAAGTAAATGGAGTGCGACACAAATCCATAGAGGTCCTATACCGTATTTTTGTAGTTCGTCAAATCCATTGAAAGATATATAATTTTTCTATGGTCTTCCAATATTTCCGAATGAGTATATAATCATAGTACTCTAGCACCAACGTAAATTTAAGTATAACGAAAGATTGTTCGTTACAGCATTAGTATAGTAAAGCGTTTAGTGGTTAACTTGCAGCAGTGATTGTAGATACTTTGATCCTATCGGTCCATCTTTGTATGCCCTTATTTATTAATATAAACCGGCATGGCGGCATGTAGTCTACATTGAGTATGATAACGATTCTTAGTGATTGTATGGTCAGTTTTTAGGAGATTTTACAGTTTGTGGGGTTTTGCACCAATTAGTAGATTCTTTGGGCGCTAACTATACTCATTTATGACTCTTCTCAATCCAACTCTATCACGAAGGTTTCACTTTGATCTTGCCAGGACAGGAGTGCCGGCTCTTCAAAAAAAAACAATGACCGCATAGAGGTGTTCAAAGAGGAAGTTCATCGGAACTAATAGCACCTGTTGGTTTACAGGGCAAATGTCAAGTGAAAAGTGTTGGTATCAAAGCTTGCAGCTAACTAGTTGCATGTGTGTGTGGGCAATTCACAGTTAACAGGCGATAACTTTGTATAAATGTAGATTTCCCACCCACCTGTAAAAAATGTTAATAAATGTAGATTCCCCACCCACCTGGATAGACACATCACCCAATGGGACATGAGGGGCTTCACTCATCTGCTGGACAGCAGGGTCGTATGAGTCATAAGGGACGACACACTTTATCATGTGCGAGACAAAGTATTTTTGATATACCCTGTCCCACTCCTGATATACACCATCTCGATCATGTTATTACCCGTCCTACTCATGATATATGCTACCCTATGCCACACATGTTAGTTATGAAAATACCCCTCTTCCCTTTCCACTGTCCAGCAGAAAAGTGTTTTGTTCCGCAGCTTAGTAAAGCCCATACATTTGTTTATGTTTATACTGAACTAAATGTGACAAGCATCATATAGCATTTTGTAGTGAAGGTGATTTAATCTTTTATTTCAGTAATTAATAGTAATCAAGGACAAAATATAATTTATCCAAAAGTTTGCAGGAAAATAAGGAAAAATAAGCGACTGTTATTGAAGCTGGTTGACATTGGTACCTATCGTCAATGCTTATGAGGTTGAATGAACAAAACTGGAAGAGAAAGAAAACGAAGACAATGATATAAGGATAACAACATTCATGGTAAATGTGCAAAATATGTAGCATATTTGAACTAATGAATCTTAAGAGATGTGTATTGGGTTTGTATTAATAAACTGTTAGAAATTAAAAAAATACTGAATATAATGGTGTGTAAACTTTGTATCAGTATTTTTTATGCTGAAAATTAATGCCTATACGTATGGCACCACAATAACATGTTATTGTATCAGCTTTTCATCAAAGAGTACCATATTCTAAACTGTTAGCTAGTTGTTTTCATGTTTATAGAATGACTTGGCCATCTTAGTTGGCTTTTAATGCAGATAAAAGCATATTTTTTAAAAATAATTTTATTAAAATAATTTGGTCACCAGGCAGGTAATAATCCTAATAATGTTGCTGATTGAGCCAAACTATTATTATAACTTTTTAAAACTGTTTTAATTTACTATGCTTCTAAAACAATCAGCAGTTTTTCCAATATAAATGTCATATTATGGTAGACTATTGTGTGAGACTGGATATTGATATTTGAAGATTAAAATTGACCTAAATAAAACGTTAGTTAAATTTTGCTTACAGTGGTATTATAGGTAATTTACAATTGTTAAATGTACTATATTATGCAACATAACAAATAATTATGAAGATATATATTTTTAGTAAATTACAATTTTTCATTTAGTTTTATGAATAAAACCAATAAAGTATTTAAATGTTGTTTCTAAAATTTTATGGTTATCAACCAAAATATAAGTGATCCATTAATTGTATACTATCATAAGCTAAAGTTGGCCATGTAATAAGTAGTACCAGCAATAGGACGTAAGATTATTAACATAGTTGAAATACCAATGGGAGTTTATTTCCTCTCTAGACACTAGAAGCTTAAATGCTACAGTTGTGAACAGTGTGAGAGGCTTCTCTTGTTACAAAATGCATCAATAGAAAATTACTAAATTTACCATTTTTTATGCTATATGCTTTCTTACAAGACAATTTTTTATTAGAAATATAGCCAGCAATATTATCTACAACCACCAATATTATCATCTACCAATGTGTCTTGGTGTTGATATTTTAGTCCTAAATATGTTGGTTTTCTATAGTACACTCAAAAGCATAATTTCTTAAGTTGTACAGTATACGTGGATAATTGATGGTATGAAACCTGTTATCAAATTTACGAATTGTTGATTCAACAATTTTTATCCAGATATGGTATTTGGTTAAAATATTCATTCTTTAATTATTTTTTATGTTGTTTCTTTTTTTTTGTAATTAATAGTAATGCTAATCATAGCAGATTTAATTTATGAATTTAAAACTAGAAGACTTTTTTTAATTATCGTGGTTTTGTATTTTGATGTGCTCTTAAATATTTCTGATGTTACACATTATATAATTAGTGACTTTGTGACTTTAATAATTTATTCTTATGCAAGTTTAACTTACCCTAACATATTGAAATAATAAGAGTATTATAAACAACGATTTTATATCATAATTTTATATGGTACCTAATCCCTATTTAATATTCATATTGTATAGTAACTTAAAAATTATTGAACTGTAAGGAAAAGAATTAAAATTGAAGTCCAGATGGATTTACAGTGATACAATATCGTTTTGTGGTTTAAACGTATGATCAGCCATACAGAGCATTTGAGTGCACCACAATAGATTTTAATGGCGGCTATTGATACATCAAGCTCTTATTCCCTGGCCTTTTGTCAATCCACTTGATTTGAATACTGAAGGAAGTAAGTGTGGCCGACTTATCCAAACAGGATTACAAAAGATTTGAAACTTAAAATTGAAGTCCTTGGTTCTTTGATTTCTTTAATGTTCTAGTTTTGTTTCTTTATTGCTTGTGAGAAAAATGTACATCAGGTGAACATGGCAACTATGCACCACCTCGATCCAAAATATGTAAAATAATATCAAACAACAGCTTATCCTGCAACTTTACTTCTATTAAATAACTCTTTATAAGAAGGCAGTATGATCGCTATATTGGTTTCTTGTAACTCTATGCTCACATGGCATATTTTACTAAAACTAAAGATATAAAATATTCCATATTTCTTAGTGTCAAACATCCAGTTATGCAGGCTGCTCATGCTGGAATACTCCAGGTGTTGAAGAATCTTTAAATTATTTATTCCTTTTCCACAAAACTTACACACAGACCAATAGAACAAATTGCTTTTTAAGCATATCTGTATCTTCAGCGAATTCACTCGTCCTGTTCTATATAATCAACACCCTCTTTACACTTATAAAAAGTATAGGCCTATGCGTTGTCTTGAGTTATTTAATTTTTATTTCTTATGATATATAATTTGGAGAATAAAAATGGTCATAGTATAAAACATTATAAACTTGTAATGGATTAAATAAAAAA
>CH002705.1:295250-310598 GCA_000149265.1 Ciona savignyi
CGTTCAAAGGAATTTCTGTAGAAGCGACCATTGAGTGAGTGAGTGCCCTTTGGCTATACTATACAGTGTGCTTATGAGTGTATGTAAAGCGTGTCCACCTATGTGTCCGTTTGTACCAAAACAACAATATTTTCGTATAATGTCAACCTTAGATTATGCCTAAATTTGAGTTACTATACTGCTTTTGTAACGCCCAGAGCAACTATGCTTCGTTATATCAGTTATGACTTGGTTATATTGCTATGCGTGGCCACCTATAAACTAGGTTGTATCACCGGGCGGAATGTTGGTTTTTACCGCCAACTGCTTGCTTTGTTCCTAAGAATGCACCTAATATCTCGCATAACTTGTCTCTCTTCTCTTAGTATTAGTCTAATGAGCCTTTTTTGAACTGTAATATCTTCTAAAGTCCCATGAAATGTTTTATTAAAACCATAAAAAGCATATGTGGCCGTATTTGACGTAAACTGTACATTTTACCGTACTCTACATCTCGTGCCCAAAATCAGCCAAAACGGACGATTATGATTTTCTCCTTACCAGCGACAGGATGTAGTTGGAACGAAGTGACTCCACCACCGTTTCAAATATGTATCCATTTCACGTTAACCCTCATTGCAACTATTTGTCACATTTTATAAAATCTAAAGTTATGCAGTAAAATTTTCAAATGTTTTTGTTATTTTATCTTCGTTTTGCGGCCGTAGGTTTCTTGTTTTTTCTTGTATCTTTCATTCTTATAGTAAATAATGAAGCACGGTATGTTTGAATTTATAGTTTTAATTTAAGTCAAGGTCTAGGTTATGTTGAAAATTATGTCAGGTCATTAAAATGACAGACCGAAGCCGGGAACAGCAAAGGACGTTAATATTTCATTATATCAGGCCCCAGTTGCTGACAAAATGACGTAATCCCGCTATGCCATTCGATCCGGAATCGGGTTGTGTAAAAAAAAACAAGCTTAAGCACAAATGAATTATGTATTACTTTTTATATCTTTATATCAGCGCCGTTTGTAGTCGTTCTATTAATACCCTTAGTACTGCCGTTCACCTAATACGACTCCGTCTTTAATAACATGTTGTGAAATGCGAATGGAGGCCCGTCGGCAATGTTTGAATTTGATTTGAACCATTTAAAGCGTCGCAATGTAGCAAGCTAGTTATCGTACTAGTTCACTTTGGTGTCTTTCAGCAACTCAATAATTTATCGATTTCTTTTGCGGACTACGAGGCTGTCGTTGCGTTGGTAAATGCGCCCAAGAGGTTTTTCGTTCGCGTTAGTCCATTGCAAGCTTGTAGTGTTCGTGTGAGGTTTGTTAATAAATATGCTGTCACGCGCCACGGTAGGACGGTCGTTTATCTTAGTTTCAGCTAACATTCCATCGCACTAATGTGACAGGCAGACGAACACCCCATTACGACCGCTATTTCGAACCCCACACCAACGTATTATCGATTATTACTCGTCACAACAGAACCCTTGTTGTGTCATGAATACTATGTGTTTGTATACAATCTGATCCATCACGTAATCATCGGTGAAAGCAGGCGATAATCGGATCAATAGCGAAGTGGTGCGTATATTTGCATCTTACACCCACGGGACCAATAGGCATCCGAAATATGCGATCTATGTGCAGCTGTTTTGATTATTCGACTAATAATACCCAACGCTTTAACCATATTCGAGCTCCCTAAAGTCGCCGACGCTATTATACGAAAACAGTGCGCAAGTTATACGTAGTCGAATTGAATGGCACTCGACATAAGTGCACCTCTATTTCCCAGCCATTCTAATTTTCATTGTCGCCTTCCATTCACTTGAACGTGTACCATGGTTGTATAATGATGTAGTTTAACATTGATAGCAAGGTTCCCATCAATGTAATAACTATAATAACCCGTTTCGAATTTAAAAGGCCGCAAAACGCTGGGAATATTATAACATTGCACAACACGATCTTAACATGGCGCCAGTGTGCATTTTGTTAAGATTGTCTTTGATGTATCATAAATTAAACTTCAGGTATTTAAACGAGGAATTTACAGAAATAATTTCACGTCTTTTGGTTGGGCGTAATTTTCACTGATACGGTTTTATCAGCAGAATGTTTTCGGTCGCCTGGTATTTATTTCACCATTTCATTTGTCATTTTTCTCTATCGCTCTAATCCTCAACGCGATTGGCGAATTTGGAAGATAAAATAATAAATCCCCTCGCAAATCGACGATTTAATAATGTTGGTTTGATTTAGCGCTGTTGTATATAGCGCGATATTGTTAAGTCGAAATTTTTGCGAATTCTGCAACAACGATGTTACGACACATATGTCATCGTAATTGCTAATTGGAAATGACGTGTATATTCAATCGACACAGTTGACATATTATTAGGTCAATGACGCGTCTACGGAGAGTTTCGCCCAGAAAAACGGTTCACCAATTTTCACGGGGCCAACGATACTCCTCCTATGGTACGTCACATATGCCACTGTGACGCCACACTTCGCGTATATCTTCCTATTGGAATGTTCCGGTTACGTAGTCGATGATATTTCATTACAAATGCTGAAATGTTTGCTCGTTTATACACCGGATACTTGGTTCACAACCAGGTGTTTTAAAGTCCATGTTTAAGTTGTTTACGCCGAGATTCGCGTTTATCACCGCTGAGTTATCAATTTATCATTGTGTAGCGTCAGCTTATTTAAGGAGTTCTTTTTATATCTTAAATCAATTTCAATCTAATGTTATTGTTAAGTGTAAATATAGGATGTTTTAAGTAGTCTAGCATTATTTGGATGCTTAAAATAGGCTTACCAATAAACATTATATAATTGCTTTTTATATTTATACATTCTACATTGAACATGTTCTATTTGCTAGATTAACACTTTAGTAAATTTGTTTTTGTTTGGTATTTCGGATTGATGCTTTTATTAAGTATGGTTTACTGTGTAGTTATGTAAAATGTTGTATAATGCCAGCACCATCTACTTATAGCATGTCATTAAAATTTAATTAAAGCAGACAGCTGCACAGTGACAAGTGTGTGCTGAGCTTTGTGTCATTTTCCCAAGCAAAATAGATTCCTTTGTCCAATGGACAGATGTTATCTTAAATTTTATCATTTTAACTCGAAACTCAAAAAGTATATCTATAAATACAAATATTAATATGAGTTGACATGGACTGTGGTCTTGTAGTGTTTATCTTTAACGACAATATGTATAATGAATATATAAACATGGTTAAGAGTATGTAAACATATATTTATTTTTTTTGAAATATGGCATGTGGTTAATGTGGTTGGTGGTTGTATTTCTATATATTCTTATAAATATAATATTTTTCTTTCTTTATGGTAGTTACAAGAACTATGATATATGGACATGGTCCAATAGTTTTGGTTTTAATGTCCTATCACAATATTTTCATTGCCTAAAAAACTTTAGTTTCTGTCTACTTTTGGTGATGTACCTTAGGGGAAATACCCTACTAGACCACTATGTAATGTTTGTCTATTTTAATTAAGTCAAGAAGTCAGTTTTACAAATGTGTATCCTATGACCAGGCTGGTATAATAGCACAGACAGTTTATTTTGAATGCAGCATTAGTATTAAATTTAATTATTGCTTTAAAGTAATATTTATTATTATATTATTATCTTAAATATTGTAACAAGTAAGATTGTGGTAACCTTAATTTGTAATGTTAAATAATGAAACATTGGCTATTATCTTATGTAATATATATTGCATTTTCCAAGTGATTCAGAGATTATTCTAATTATTATCCTGTCTTCCCAGGCATATTCAACAAGTTACACATTTGATAAAAGAAACCAACAAAGTGAAACAAACCCAGACCGGCGTTACTTAAAGCAAGCCAATTGGGTATACAAGGATATAGGAAAACCACAGTGGAGATATAACCTGGGCAGTGACAACAACAGCAATAATACATTTCCCGACGATTCTGCTTACAGCACCGGTGGCTCCTCGTACAACACAGTTGACTCCTCTTATTCCCAACATTACAACTCCCCATCCGTGCAACAACGTTGGTTGGAATCATCGCGCTTCCAAGATCACCAGCTCCGGAAGAATCAGCCTCCTCCTCCTTACTTCTCCCCCGATCTTGATCAACTTCGGTTCGCGGATGAAGTAGATGGATCGGATAGCGACACCGCCACTGAGACTGAAACCGACACTGAGCTCAACACGAGGTTCTCCGGCTGTTCGATAGATGACACCGACATGAGTTACCTTCCCAGCTACATCCGACCCGTCTCCAACTCCCCCATCTCAGTCACCTCACCCACCACAACCACAGTATCGCTCACCAATAGTCGCCCCACACTCACCACCACCCAGACTTCGGAGACACCAACATATCATTCAATCCGTAAGTTTCTATGTTCGTTGGGCAGTATGTAATGGTGACCTTGAAACTTAAAGTTAAACATAATATTAAAAATAAGTTACCATGTTCATACGTGCCTAACATGGGTAGGCAGGGTAGGCTTGTGTAATTTAGACTTTATGTTTTCGTAGTGAAATATTTTATCACATTTAAAAAGGTTTATTTTTTATCTAATTGTGCTTTAGAACGTGTGTCACACAATACTAACTTCAAACGCCTATGTCTATGTTTGTTTACAAAATGTTATGGTACCCTTTGGATTTGGAGTTAGTTAAAGTTTATAAGTTAAATACCGGTTCTGCTAATTATCCAGTTGTATTTTTATATTGTCATCATAATCATAAAAACAACTTGTTTGTTTAAGATAAACTTTTGGTTTATGAAACAAACAAACATGTTTACAAACCTGTGTACAGCAGCCATATCAGTTGCTTATATCAAGTATTGAATTACAATGACATTGTATTGTTGATGATACATTAAAAGCATAACTTTGTACTCCCCTCCTACCACAGGCTCACCACAGTCTGTCAACAATTCCTCCCCTCAAATCTCCCCACGTCCGGTCGCCAACAACACCAAGAAACCAGATAAATCTGGTTATGTCGGATACAGGTCAGATGGCTACGATTATACAAATAGTGTCACAGTACCCAATCATTATGGAAGTTACCATATTTGCCTGAATTACAAATCTGAAGCAAAAGACCCAGAGAACTTGGAATGATTTTTTTAAAATTTTTAGTATTACTTAATTTAATACTTTTTGTTACATAATCATAAAGTAAGTTTATACGTCACATATAATATACTTTATTTAAAAAGAAGATTAGGGCTGTAAGCTTTGCCGCTATAATCTTTCTTTGAGCTACTGCCCTTATAATCTAACCTGTTTGTCTAAATTTGGTTTAAAATCTTTTGTTGATAAAACAGTTTTGCCTTGTTGTCTGCCACTGTTTAATTTGGTGATGTACCTTAGAGGTTTTTTTTGTGTAACCTTTAACAAAGTTTTGCAATAGCTGAGACAAATTATCTTGAATGTAACATTAGTATTGTTTTAAAGTGATTTTTATTACTATATTTAATCACAGTCTTTATGTAAAAAAGTCGTTTTTTACAATTATGTTTAATTATGTATCCTAAGACCTGGCTTGTGTAATAGCTGGGACGGTTTATTTTGAATGCAACATTAAAAACATTAGCAATATTTTTTCATTGCTTATTTAAAGTGATTTTTATTACTATTTTTAATTAAGTCAAAAAGTCGTTTTTTTACAACTATGTTTAATTGTGAACCACTGAAACTCAGGGAGAATTACGTGAGGCAGCAGAAGCACAAGTTATGTGGTCGTCGTTCGCTCGATGACAGGTTGAAAAGCTTGGAATCGGGGGCTGCAGTTAAACTTCAGGTAACGATGTTTCTCTGGATTGATATCTTGGAATTTTATCCATTTTTTAACGATTGACAAGATGTTACCATACCATTGCCTTGTTTGTGCCATATCTTTGCAAATGATACAGACAAATTATACTAGTAACATCTAGTATAATATATCTTAATATTATGAAAACTGTTTATTTAGAGTTTCCATGATTTGAGAAGACTCCTAGACGTGGTACATCAAAATTAAAACATGGCCGAACTAGTATTAAATAGTTTTCTGTAAAATATGATCTTTATTAAGACCATTTGTAATGATTTTATTTTAAAATACCGAGATTTTGGCGGTAAATGATAGTCACCACTTTTTGTTGGTGACTCCTAGTTTCGCACTTAATGTGTTTGATGTCAAATAACCAAACATTTGTTGAACTAGATTCTATTTGCGCAAGAAGGTGATAAACTTACGCCACAACTACTAACTGTTCTACTGACTAACAATAACTCAATACATTTCAACATTAAAAATAATATTTTTAAAACATGCATGCAGTGTAACATATATATTATGATGCATCCAATTTTGCAAACTTGGCAAAATATTAAATTTACAAATATCAAGATTAGGATTATATTTAAATCCAAGCATATAGTTATGGTTACTGTATAGGCCTATGAAATATTATCATGTATATTCAGTATTTACTTTACATTTAAATACAGTTTATATATATATATATTTATATATGTATATTTTTGTATATAAATAGAACATATGTGTATTGTTTATAGTTAAATGGTTCACTTGTTTTCCAATAGCCACTCCACCATGCATAGCACTATTACATTTATTGTACTTCAAAATAATAAGAGGTTCTACAATAGCACTTGATAGCTAACTGAATAGATTTTTCTTTCAAAGCCATGTGAGCTTTGCGGCTAGTTGATACCTCCATAAGTGTGATACAGCTACACAATTGACTTTCAAGTACACCCCTTCAGTAAATTTGTATTTAACAAGGTTAACTTTAATAATGAATTAATGCTTCTAAAAGAATATGTAGTAGTTTGTTTCTTTTTAAAAAGATTTCTCTGTTATAAAAGCTTTTTATAAAAAGTTTTAAAATTTTAGTAGTTACTTAAGGGATATTGGCCTGATCCAGTGTATTTAAAGTGACGATTTTAAATTAAAGCTTAACTACTAAGTACTAATCTAAAAACCTACTAAAGAAGTTTTCGTGACTGTGGGGTGTTCAGACGTATGCCTGTGATGTTTCCCGGACATAATCATGGGTATCGAGTATCCACCACCCACAACCCCATGTCACCCAGGTGTGCAAGGGATCGCAACACCGGAGGAAAATCTCGGGTCCAACCACTGAGGGGGAATCCCGGGGAACCGACCAATCACATAATGACATCAAATCCAAGAACGACTCAGTAGTTGAGAGTAACGACATTATAGACAATACATACGATGAGGTGGGTTGTGCTTGGTTCTAATTTGAACCATTTTGAAATAGACCTAAATTATCAAGCGTAAAACATTTTTGTTCTTATTTAAATTAAAAAAATAATATTGCATTTATGTATGGTGGAACAATTGTAGTTTTTCATTATAATGACCATCATTGTTCCCAAAAAAATTAAAAATTGGTTACCTTCATGTTCTTATTTTAAGTCAAAATTATAAAAAAAAAATTAGTATAAGCTCTTAATTTTAAATTTTATTTTTGATATTAGGAGCAAGTAGAGCCTGTGTTGTCACGAGCCCCACCACCAGATATCATTGAATCCCACCAACCTAAGCACTCAATCAAGGTGGGTCATTTATATCACATTCCCTTATTACTGATAACCATTGGCATGAGGTAATATGATGATCGCTCATTTGACAATGCACTGCTTTTTTCATCCACGGGGATAAAATACAAATATACCCAAATTGTGTCTTTGGGTTGCTGTTTTACCTGTTATTCTATGTCACGAACCATAGCAATATACGACACCGCTGAAAAAACTTATGTACACTTAAATGTGCTTTAAAATTGTCTTTAAACCATGTATGAAATTATTTGAGTTGTGCCAAGTCTTATTCTCATCTAATGATTTGCGTAATTCCCTCTCCAGCATATTGATAATGATGTGCAATACGGTGGAGACATCCGGTTAAAGTTCATCGAATCAACTCCCATCACAACCCAAGCTAATAATGCGATGGACCCAGCTGATACTGACGTAACACTAGAATCAAACCGGATAAAACCAGAACCAGCCAGTTCGAACTGGAAGCCAGCTACCTCTCTCAAAGAATCTATTCCCCCTGCTAATAAACAAATCCGGAATAACGAGCCGTTGGATAACATCAAACAATCGACGCGCAAACATTCCAGAGAGGAACAATTATTCAGTTCCCGTAAAATTGAGTGGAAAGAAGTATCATCAGATGCATACAGTGCCATGCAGAACGCAGCTGGTTTGAAAGATAATTTAAAAGAGGTGACTTGTGTATTGTTAATAAGTTTGTAGGAGATCATATTGCTTGTGGGTAATTATATTTGTTTGTAAGATTCTTTGTAGAAGTCGACATATGTTCTACAGATATTTGTTGTATAAAAGTGCTTCCAAGTTTTAATTTTTATTTTAGAGTCACTTTCATGCTTCTAAGAACAACCAAGGTTTAAAATATTTGCTTTTAATGCATAAATCATTGCTCTTAAAAGTTAAATCTCGCAGTGTTTTTCTAAAATAGCCACAAAAATATGGCACTGATTTTGCATGAAGCTAGTGTTGTTTGTTACTTGATTTATTTGCATGATATTTACCTTTTTTGAATTTCCAGTTTTGATATAGTTTAATATCACATTTGTGTGTAATAATAACCAACTGTCAATATACTTTAGTACAAATGAATTATAACGGCATATCGGACGCTTAACTAGCTGTTGTTATTTATACAGGAAAGTTCAAATGTGGAAGCAGCACCACCATGTTCCCCTAAAACAGCCCAACGACGTGAGTTCACCCGCGTTCTATTCTTGCATGTGGTCGATACATTCCTGTGCCATTTCACAAGCTTTCAAATTGATTAATACCCTTTAATTTATATGGCTATGTTAATGATGATATATTTAGTGCAATTTGATTATGAAGGAAATGTCAACAAGCTGATTTAACTCCCTATTTAAATAATGCACAGTTAAAAAAGTATCTTGTTTAATGATATTGGTATTAAATCTTTATTTTTAATTATTTTTTAAAATTTATAATTTTTAGAAAATCTCTCTCTTCATATAATTTCTGTTTTAACAGTTATTTTATTGATTTTACAATTCCTCATTGTCTTTAAATTTCAATATTTTATTGACATCTTTCAAACCTACCATAGTATTGCACAGTGGATTAATCTTAAATATAACACCGTGCATTGGTGTGTGGTAGCTATATGCCGGCCATAAAGCACAACTGACTTATGTACGCTACATGCATCTTACATATACGTAATAAAACATTGATATCTTCACTGGTTTCTCTTTGTCGCACAGTTTATTATGCCCTGTTTTTAAAATGCTATTAAAAAAAGTCACCCAAATATCAATATAGGAGACAAGCCACTGAATCGCCCTGGTGCGCCACCCAACCTCACATTTGAGGTGGCCACCGAGACCACGGTTGTCCCAGTTGAACTCCGTTCACCTCGGGGTGAATCGGCAGTGAGCATGAGGGAGAAAAGGAACGCTCGGATGTTCGTTCTCCCCTCATCCGACGACAGCGAATCCGACAACGTCATGGCGCGGTTCAAACAACCGTCAGCGATCAGGTGATTTGGGATGCTGATGATGTTGTGAAGAGATGAATTGCACGCCCGGACATTCAATTGTCGGCATGCTTTTCACTGGGCTAATACAATAAACATCAGCGCCAGTTTAATAAGGCATTCAGAGGAAATTCAGTTTAATAAGGCATTCAGAGGAAACAAGTTTAGAAGATTCCTTTTACCAGTGTTAGTCAAAAAGGAGTATGCACGGTCTTTGTTATTGAACTTAAAAACCAACCACTTTCAGTATGGCATTATATTAGCTTAGTAAATTTGTTGCCTGGTTTATGACTAAGCAGTTGCCGGCGTATCATTGTGAATTGTCCTTTTCTTTGGCTGTTTTAGATACTAACCAGCACAGTGTGGTAATTAATGCATAAGACTGTAAAACCCATCATAAACCCAAATAACCCCCCATTATTACAACCCCCTACAAACCCACCTTATAATTCAACAAAATCCCACAAATTCCCTTATAACCGCGCTAAACCCACTCTACGCGCCAACAGACCGGTTAAAGTGGTGGCCCCAGTGAAGTTTGTTCCCTCCATGCTACGCAAGCAAACCTTCAAATCGGTGGAAAGTGTCACATCATCTTCAGCTTCATCCCTCGGACATAACTCGGTGAGTACACTATGATAGGGTCAAACGGGGGTCACGACGCCGTTTAAGGTCACGAAATGAATTTTAGAGGTCGCAAAAAGTACATCAATTTTACACAAACTACTATATCTATTGTATATATTCGATCTGTTTAGGATTTTAAACTTGAAAAAAAGTCACAGAAATATTAATAAATTATAAGGGGTCACGAACTTAAAACTATGTTCTAAACCTCGTGGCGCAATACATGACAATTCATTGTGGTCTATACGCAATGCAAGAATTCAAAATTATTAAGTGGTTAAGATAAGCCGCAAAGAATTAAAAAACTAAAAGTTAGGGATGTCTTCATGTCTTAGAATAAGATTGGGATTAAAAGAGCTTAAAACTGACTTAGTAAAATATTGACCAAATGCTTAGACATGTGCAACTATGCACAGGATCACATGATCACATGATTACGTAATCACATGTGCATATGATCAATAAACAACATTGCTTTTCTGAACCATGTTATACCAAATGATATGTGTGCGCATTCAATTTCCACCAACCATCTGGTTATTTGACTTCTACAATCCAAAAATGTAGCTCTATACACGACAGATCATATTAAACATCCACGCTTTAATATTAATATTTGGGATACGGGTAATTTGTACTATGATGGTGAAATCATAATTAAGATAACTTTTTCGAGAAGAGTTTATGTTGTCTTCTAGCTTTAACAATCAGAAACTCTAATGTTTCGTTAAATCTGTCTAAACTGTGTTTTTAAAAGTTCAACTTATGCTATCAAGGGTGGTTGATCGTGGATCATGTGGTGCCATCAGTGCCACCATGGTCGAATTCGCGTATCTACTTCCTGTTTTCCCACATTATAATTCAACCGAATGATTTCCCGTCATTTACATCATTTACCCAATCAACAGAGATCGGTATCTCGGGAATCTGCAGACCAGACATCAGGGAGAGAAGAACAACGGTAACAATTATTTTGTCATTTGAGATATATCACAAAACCAAAGGGATTTTGTGATTTTAAAATAAAAGCTTATTTTTTATCTTGTAATATTATGAAAATGTTTGTGCACTAATATAATGGTTAATAGAGATGCACTGTACTTATCTGGTGTGGGATATTCCGGCCGGTTATCGTGATAATTATCTGGTATTTACAAATATTATTTATTAGGGTTGCAACTATACCACGCCTTTACTCTAATAGTAGTCGAAAAATGCATAAAAGGTAAACCGTGTTTTAAAAGTACCGCTTAATCAGGTTTTGCGCTTACACCCTCATGACGCATATTCAAAAGCCAGTTAGTTACCGGATATCCGGTTTATACTATACTGACCAGTTATCCAACCGGTCTGGATTTTTATGTGGTTGCTAATTTATTACTTATTATAATTGTCTTTATATTAACCGTACCTATCGTACAACAAAGTATTTTTTTATCCTTGTACAGTAATAAAGAATTTTGCATAATTACTTAAAAAAACAGTAGATAAAACATGTCAGCTACACATGATAAGATAAAAATATAAAAGAAAGAATGGCTGTTAAATCTCATAATGATAAACAAGAACAATACAATTTGCAAATTCGTCAATGCGGTTTAAGTTATCAACAAATTAGAAATATCATTCTGTATGGATTGAGATGTTGTGAAGTATAACAGGGTTTCGTGATTAATATTTCATAGAAATGATATAACGAAGTCGAATCATCGGAAAACGAGTCGATCGCCGAAACGATCAAATTCGAAATCTCGGTCGAAGAGCAGGATCAGGTCCAACCCTCCTCGTAGATCGAATAGTGAGGACCCAACAGTGACATCGACTGGTGAAAGTGATGCTAGCATCAGATCTCCTGCCACTCATAAAAGGTGACTCGACTAAATATTTTGTTCATTCATGCGTAAGTTTAAGTTAAAAATGAAATTTCTGAAATGAGATGATTTTATGATTAATATGAAAAAACAAAATTTTGTGAAGAATCAAGAACTTTTCTATAAGCATCGATGGTTTCCATTCTGTTTTTAATACATTGCTCTCTTTGTCCATATTGGAACTTTCTGTTTCTCCCATTGCAGAACAAATAAAAATATAATAAAAAATGGAAAAATTTAAAATATCAATTTTCTTACACAAATGTAAATTGGTAATTCCCATTCAGTTATAAAACATTGGGACACCTAATGTTGCAGTGTGGGTGCATGTTATTCTTGTCGTGTGTGAAAAGCATCTAAGTAAGGGTTGCCAGCACCAATGATCTCTGGTAACGCGTGATATTGTAACATCATCAGTAATATTATGACATCACCAATTGATATTGTAACATCACCGGTAATATTATGACATCACCAATTGATATTGTGACATCACCAGTAATATTGGGACATCACCACTAATATTGTGACATCACAGAGAGAAGCGTGCATCGCAGCACAGCAGGTCGGAGCCATCACCACGCACCTCACGACACAAACATATGACCGAGTACGCTGAGCTTTCCAATGTTAAGAGGTGGGTGGCATGGCAGCCATAGAACATCCAACTATATCATAATAGGATATTCATGTTTATCCGTGTGAATGCGGTTCCATGACAACTGAACCCCTTACAACTGAACCCCTTACAACTGAACCCTTACACAACTGAACCCCTTACAACTGAACCCTTACAACTGAACCCTTTACAACTGAACCCCTACAATTAAGCCCCTTACAACTGAACTCCTTTTAACTGAACCCCTTTAAACTGAACCCCTTTACAACTGAACCCATTTCAATTGAACCTCTTTACAACTGAACCCCCTTTTCAGTTAAAAGCGTTCGGTTAAAAGGGGTTCAGTTGACTGGTCACCGGTGAATGCTACGGCACTTTCTACATTGTACTGTGTTTTAATCAATTTTCTTTTGATTGTTATCTTATATAGTTGCCGCATAATGTGGTATATTGTTGTCACATAATGTGGTATATTGTTGTCGCATAATGTGGTATATTGTTGTCACATAATGTGGTATATTGTTGTCACATAATGTGGTATATTGTTGTCACATAATGTGGTATATTGTTGCCACATAATGTGGTATATTGTTGCCACATAATGTGGTATATTGTTGTCACATAATGTGGTATATGTTGCCACATAATGTGGTATATTGTTGTCACATAATGTGGTATATTGTTGCCACATAATGTGGTATATTGTTGCCACATAATGTGGTATATTGTTGCCGCATAATGTGGTATATTGTTGTCACATAATGTGGTATATTGTTGCCACATAATGTGGTATATTGTTGCCACATAATGTGGTATATTGTTGTCACATAATGTGGTATATTGTTGTCGCATAATGTGGTATATTGTTGCCACATAATGTGGTATATTGTTGTCACATAATGTGGTATATTGTTGCCACATAATGTGGTATATTGTTGCCACATAATGTGGTATATTGCTGCCACATAATGTGGTATATTGTTGTCACATAATGTGGTATATTGTTGCCACATAATGTGGTATATTGTTGCCACATAATGTGGTATATTGTTGTCACATAATGTGGTATATTGTTGCCACATAATGTGGTATATTGTTGCCACATAATGTGGTATATTGCTGCCACATAATGTGGTATATTGTTGTCACATAATGTGGTATATTGTTGCCACATAATGTGGTATATTGTTGCCACATAATGTGGTATATTGTTGCCACATAATGTGGTATATTGTTGCCACATGATGTGGTATATTGTTGTCACATTATGTGGTATATTGTTGCCCACAGAACACCGAAAAGCATCCGACGTCACACTGATGTTACTAACCTCCCATCACCACGACAACAAGCTGTAGCGCACGCTGTCAAGTTCGGCTACCCCGTGGACGAAGGAACTATCCCTTATATTGACGAGAACACCAGTCCAACCGAGAAGCAAGTATGTATTTTGTCGGGCTATGAATTCCCCTGTGTCCACTGTCAAGCTAGTTCGGTTATTGCACTTGGTGGTTTTATTCCCCATGGGTTGGATTCCACTCATTCCTAATGATTGTGGTGATACCACAGTCAGAGTTATTATAGAGTGGGGGGTGGGCATGACTGTGTATAAAAATGTGATATTTCTATGTGAGCGAAAATAGTTTTATTTATAATTTAATACAAACACAGCAGAAGTGAGACGTTGAAACAGATTTTTAACCTATTTTTTTAAATTTTAGACAGAGTTGTTTCTAGTTTTTTTTGATAACACACATCAAAGAACTGCGGATTAAAAATCCACAGCTGTGCACAAGAATTCTTCAAATTGTGGTTTTATCCTCCATTAGATCATAAATACACAGCAGACTGTAAACTGTATTTAAAACATATCTTATGTATATTATAAGGGGCATTGTTTTGGGTGTGAAGTATGGTTAAAAATTACTTAAAAAACTTATTCCATGTTAATGATAAAGAGGCAATGTTTAAGGTCGTCTAATCTTAATTAAAAAAAAAAACAAGTTTAGTTTGAAAAATGACTCTGTGGTCCGCAGAAACCCATCCATGAGACAACTGCGCAAGAGACAGCAGATGCGGATACCTGCAGGAGGTTCCTCCCATTATCCTCCGGGAGCAGAAGAGGAAGAGCAAGGAAGATCAACCATCGGAGCAGCTACATGGAGGCCATGGAATCCAGCGATGACCTCACAGTAAGGAACAATGGGATATCACTACACATGCTGGTGCTAACGATCCACCAATGCTTCGCAACCAGTGAGCTGCGGCACACTATTTTGCCACAAGACAATACTATGTGTGCCGCGGGAAAATAATAATATGTTTCTAAACAGTCTTACCAAATAAAAAGGATTTTAGTTTTTGCAAATTTAAATTTATGACTATCAGTTTCTTGGTTAATATAATATCAAATGCATTTTCAAGACCTCCCGTTGTACATTTCTGACTACAATGTGCTGTCAAATTTAGAAAGTTTCTAAATATGCCTTGAGTAAAAAAGGTTGGGGAGCACTGGTATACATCTACATCCCCACCAGAATAAATCTAACAGTTGGAATGATTAAAATAAATCCTCTGATATTCACCCCACATTTAGTCTAAAACA
>CH002705.1:327642-368968 GCA_000149265.1 Ciona savignyi
TCCGCGACCTTGTAAGTGAAATCTGTATGTCGTGTTGCTTCGTGTTAAAGCTTTTAAGCGTTGACTATCTCCGATAAGCCCCTAGCATAAACCATGGTTTCCCAACTTTAAGGGACTAAATAAATCCCCAATTCAAATACATATTCAGCAACTTGACAAAACTTACATCCAAATACTGTAACTGTAATAGCTCCAGCAACTTGACAAAATATCTATTCAAATACTATAAAAGCTTCAGCAATTTTACACAATTCAAATCCAAATACTGTTGTAATATGTGGCTTAGTTGTATTATCATACCTGTATATAAAGATAATATGAATAAAAGTCACACCATCTTATTATTCCTAATAATTTGATGGAATTGATTTACCATAACATCATATACATGAATTCAAACATTATATATTCCATGGTATCATTAGTTTAATAACTTAAGAAGCATGGTCAAATGCTTGGATATGTATTTTTATGATATTCTTTGTTTTTTGATTAGCTTTGCTCCATGAATGGCTATTGTATTTCAGTTCTAATCATTTTGGGTATTGGTATATTGTGTACTAGTATGTTACATTATTTCAATCAGAAAAATTTGATGGTGGAAATTAGTAATAAAGGGAAGTTTATTGTACTACCAAATTTCTGGTGGGTTGTTTGCAAATGTGAGAGTTTAACTTAACACAAACATTTCCAGAATTGTTCAATTTCACACAAAATTCTATCTTACCACAAATTAATTGAATTATTTCTGTTTCTAAACTAAACATTGCTGAGTTTAAAATATTACAACCGATTTTCTGTTTTACAGATAGTGCCAGTGACTCATCCAAATCAAAGGTAAAAGATGTGATCAGTTTGTTTTATGTTCATATGATATCGTTGTATCCATAACTTGCCTCTAAATATTTGCGTTCTAACCATCTATTTCACAAGGGATCGTAAACTGTGGTATTTTAATAGGTTGGACAAATGTACTTCTATGCTATGCTTTACACTCTAATATGTCAATTAAGCCGTGTTATCCGTTGTCCTGGAATTACGTGGACGTTCCCCCCACCAAGTTCCCATGCATGCTTAATGCAAGGAAAGCAGGAAATGTCTTTACACTAATGTATTGGGGACAATGTCAAAACCTAATTGAATTGTTGCATCAATAAAAGCTCAAAATAGAGCACTTAATTTCATGATCTAGATTTCTCCACTGCACTGTATTTTCCTGATATACTCCACACCATATTGTCCCACACGATAAAACAAATTTAATCATTTTCGGAAACTACAAAATATATCACTTCAAAGTAAATTCAGCTGTCATCAAGACCAACAACAAATCTTACCATTAAACCAATTGTAGATTTTAACTAGAAACAATGCAACCTTAAGGTATGCTGGAAATAGCATGGTTTACACAGAAGTTTTGTTTCCAACTTCAGTTTCATCAATGTGGAATAAAACAACCTTGCGATGCAATTGCAAAGCATGTTATTTCTAGCATACATCAAGGTTGTATTGTTTTTATTTAAATCTTGCTTTAAAACATGTACAAAACCATCAAAAATCATCATCATGTTTGCTGCCCTCTAGTGCCCACTTCAACCTCGATATCCACAGATGTCCGGGGCGTCGGAGAAGGAGTCGTTCTCGCGTGACGTGATGGAGATGATATTCGGACCTGGGAAGAGATGGAAGAACCAACCAACCAGCAAGGATGACGGATCCAGCGGCAGCGAGGATGAATATGGCTTCAAAGCCGCCAATCGTAAACTCTCCCGTGCATCTGAGCTCAATGAGACCCCACCCGCAGCCCCCAAATACCAAGTATCAGCCCCCGCTGCCTCGCACATCAGATCCGCGTGGCCCCAACCCGATCGCCACCTTCCCCCGGATATTCCATCAAGATTACATGATTTCTATGTGGAACATCTTGAAAGGTTGGCTCGTACGGATGTGTCGAGACCACTTCCCAACTTCTCCTCATCTTCCACTGATACCTCACCGCAAGTCACCCCTAGAAGTTCATTATTCGGGCCCCCTAATCCACGACCACGCCCCATTCCCACGATGCATCAACCCACTAGAATCGACAAGCCGTACGTCGAACCCACCACCTCACACCCGCAACCCACCCATCTTCACCCCAAACCCCGGACTTACACCGTCGATGCCAAATCGGAGCCGCTCCCGCGTAAGAATGACATCCGTCACTTCCAAGCTGCCCTCGCTACAAGCACCCCAGTGCGGCAATCCACCACCCCCCAGTGCATGGACCCGGCCGACCACGAGGTGAGCTCGATATCGAAATGTAGGGACGAGGATTCCGACTCCGACACTTCACTTTACGTCGGAGATACTTTGGAGGAAAAACTTAAAAATTTAACGAATTTGAATAAAAAGTTGGAACGACGCCCATCGAAGCGATACGAACGTTCCGCCGTCGAGCACGGAGAGAGAGTTCTAGAATTTCAATCTGTGTCAAGCGCAACCTTGTTAAAGTGTCCAAACGTCTTACTGGGCCCGTCCATGAAAGCGGGGGAGCTGATCACCCCCGGGAATGTCCACGTGTTGGCGCCTAAGAAAACCACGCGAGAGTTGTACCAGGAGCGCAAGAACCAACGTCAGCACAACCGCGAACAAATCCGAGCGAATCGTGGCAACAAACCGAGCAAAACGTTGCGATATCACGATCAAACCAACCTCACTCGTTGCGTTTCGGATGAAAACGTCTTTAGTAGATTCGATCCGAAACGGCAAGTTGTTCGACCGCCGCACAACGAACCAACCGCGCCGTCGCAAACCCGCCGAAACAGCCGCCCCGGAGAGAAAGTGAAACGGCGCCACACTCTGGGTGCGAATGACTTCCCCGACCAGGAGTTTTGGCGCAACCCGGCCAAGGACGCGCACGCATCGCTGCAAAACGTCAGCCGAGAAGGCGTCGGCTCGGCGATGCTCCGTCTCAACCCAAAACACGTCGCGTCAAGGAACAACTCCGTCCGCCCCGGAGTTGTAGCAGTAACGTGGCAACCAAGACCTGCCACTCGCAAGAACGAGTCTTACCTTTAAACCACTATGTGGATCAACGTTATTTTACCACCCTGTTCTGTTCAACCCTTGATACGTTGCAGTCTTGTGTTTAACTTGCCATATTGCTATATAACTATTTCGAATAGAGCTATTATTACGTTGATGGGGTTTCCCCATATTTTTTTACTTCGTTCTCTTCAAAGAGATGTGCTGAATATCAAACATAACCAACGAACAACCCGCCGCATACAAAGATATTTCTGTTGGTTTTCCATGTTTCCACTGCCGTTCGCCCAGCCTTGTTGTTACTGGACATGTTCTTTAGTACCAAATAATAAATTAACAGCGAACAACTTTGTATTTTTTAACATATTGACAATCACGTGTCCAGACCGGTAATCCGACTGATTAGCTTGGTGGGTTAGTGCGATGCCTTTCAGCCAAAGGGTTGCCGGTTCTAAACTGGTCGATAGCAAGTTGGTGCATCAAAGGGACACTGTCTGAACTTGTGAATTGATTGGTTCTACTAAATTAAAGAAACATGTAAATTATACACAAAACACTGCAATGGCTCCGGTAATCTGACGTCGGGCGCGAGGGAATCTGATAATTGCCCGTCTGTAAACCCCCTTGGTTTTCCTATTTAAAGATATAAGCATGAATATTCTATTGTAAGCAAATGTGGTTGCGACTGTGAACATATGTGCGATGAACCATCAATGTGAATAAAGCATGGTTTCATACTCACGAGGATATTAATGAATTAACAATGTTTTAACAATCTTTAGCAACTCAACCGGTGAGCACGTGGTGTCTAACGATACTCGTGGTTAAAGCCTGGCTTCCCACCCACGAGGATATAAATGAACCAAGTATCCACACACTGTAATAGCTCCAGCAACTCGACTGTGGTTTAGGAGGCGTTCAACTAATTATTTTCCCTATCTCTCCAATGCAAACTGACCTCACAAAAACGACTGTCACTCAAAATCCTGACATAGGAAGTCTTAGATTTTTTCACAATTAAAAATTTAAGCTTGGATCTGCAACCTAAACTCAAAACCCTACAAAATTTTGTTTACAAATTTTGAGCCCATACCCCTTCGTACATCGGCAACTTTTTTTCAACAAAACAGCTAGCAGATGCACATTCAACACCTTTATTTTACAAAGCACTGCTTCACGATTACAAAACTTTACAGCTAAACGAGAACACCGGCGCGCAGCCTAGCACATGCTGGTTTCAGCCAAACAAACATTGGGGAATCACCACCATTGTTACTCAGCAAAACACTCGTTTAAAAACGATGACTCATGGAGGGTACCACTCGTCACAGCCTGCCGTCCATAGATGTCTTAATTGGTTATACGCCATCTATAAAGGTGTCTTACGAAATAATTATTGATCAAAATGACACCAACAGTTTGTAGATGTTTTAATTAAGGAGTCCATTTTGACTTTGTGTAACTATTCTTCTCAATTTGTAATTAACCGCCACAAGTGTAATAAACTGATCAAATACTTATCAATTTATGCCCTAAAACGTCTGACTTGTTAAAAACTAATTACAACACTGTCCTTTATGTTAAGTCCGAACCCCACCGCCAAATGAAGTTATCAACAATCTATTAACTCTTCCTGCGAGACTTCATGGGATGCCAGTGGAAGGATCTATGTTACCGCAATTTAGACGCATCAATTATAACTCGACTGTGGATGTTGCTATGCCACATGGATTATTCGGTTGAAATATTGGCGTCGTAATCCCTGTTTTTAATGTCAACCAACTTCGGTTTCGCTTGCCAAGACGATTACGGGGTTTGTATCAGATTTGAATTTTTGCTTTTTCCAACGGAAATTATTCCTGTGTTAACGAGCTGGTGACAAGCATACATGAATTATGCAATAACAAACCCCGTATATTGCCTTCCTGGCATCTAATCCACCAACGAGATATCTGTCAAAAAAGCCAAGATTTTGAATTATTTAAAGCTGGAAATAATTCTTCATTTCTGCTGCATAATATCTAGCAGACAGCAGATATCGCTGTTGTTCTGTTTGATTACCGCGTTGATTAATGTCCTGTCAATAGCTATTGTGTCGTCAAAGACGTAACGGGTGCATCAAAGTGTAGTGTAATCGACTTGCACACGGCACTACTCGCTGCAGGCGTTCTAAAGAAAAAGTTGTGGTGGTTACCATCGTTCTATCGCAGTCATGTTTTATATTGTAATTAATTTAGTAAAGAACGCAGCTGTGTAACGTCGCTTCTATTTTAAAGCATTTCCGAGCAGCAACTTTAGTTGGAATGGATATTTCGCGGATTACGTTTTGCCTTTTGGTCGCTTTCCTCTCTTGTTCAGAGTCAAGTTTAGTATTTGGAAATGGTAAGTGCGTAACATAATCGGTCGAGTTTGAAGTGTAATTCCCGGTTGCCAGAGGCATAGACGCGACCACAGGTTTAGTTTTAACATGAGGATTAATTTGTACAAATATTTCCAACAGATTTCCAACGTTGTCAACAAAGTTATGACCGGAATATCGGGACACTTGTTGGTAAGTTGGGTGTTATTGGAAAGAGGGAGGTATCACGATTTGTAACAAAAACGTGTTGAAATTGAGACGCCTGGCTAGAATTAAACATTGTCGTTGAAGTAAGACATGCGCTGAAATCACCATTTCTTATTTCGCTATTACGTCTTTTCGATAATCCCATGATTTTCTTAGTAAATGTCCCAACGAAATATGAGGCTACATGGTTTGTTTTACAGAGAAACGGCATGATTCAAAGCCAACGAGTTTCTTGGAAAATAAATTTTACTTATAATATTTTGTTACTAAATCATCCAAAATTACAATTCGTATTAAGAACGTCGCTTGGACATAAGGACAACGTCATTTAATACAAATATACTTAATAACTAAGCGACTCGTATATTTTGTGCAATTATAAATCTGACTAATAAAGGAATTAAAATGCGCTAGTCTTACAGTACTCCATGCCGACAGGCTAAAATAGGGGAAAATAGTTTTTTGGGGGCTGCGTTTCTAACTCGCCATCAGATTGCAACTTATACCGTTTTTATAACATTCTGTACAATAATTTGTTACCGTGTTTGAGACATTCACGTTTTATTCACGCGATTAAGATCACCTAGTTCCTTTAATCTATCAATTTACTGGTTTCCGAATAATGTTTAGAATTGTCAAGGATATAACCGACTAAGTCAGTGACTGGTCTTGAACCTTCAACCCTTTGGCCGAATGCAGTAACCGTATTATCTTGGATACCGAGCTGGTATTCTAAACTTCCGGAAATCATTGGCCGCACCGCAAATCACCACAGAATGAAAATAATTTTAATTTTAGTTTATTCATTTTTGCCCCAGTATTAAACAACGGCAAATAAAGCAAATCACAGCTAAATATTGAACCCGGTGTTCCCACATCCACAGCCGAAGAAGGGATGGATTCGGTTTCATCAATTTGGAGGATTCTCTTCAACAATCTCGACCTCAATAGAAACGGATTGCTGAGCGCATCGGAGATAGTTCTGGCGTTTGAAACCCGCAACCTTGGTGAGTTATCGATTGAATGATAGAAGGGTGGGTATGCTTATGCGAGACTTGCAGGTTTATGTGATAATTTGAAACACATGGTATCGAGATATTGATCGTCTGTACCTTACCCGGGTGAAAATTTACAGCCCCTGGAATATATTACTAAAAATACTAAACCACTTCGTTACACTGTTGGGAAATGACGTTATATCATTAAATCAGAACTGTTATGTGCTAAAAAATTAGGCTTTCTTAAAACTTATGTTGCGTTTTAAGGTATTTTTAGCAGCCGAAAGTTTTTTAATTTTTGTTCATTACAGACAACAAAATCCAACATTTTCTTTATTTTGGTAAATCATCCAAAATAACTTGTTAGTTATACGAGATTCCTGCAAATGTCTTTTTAGTCACGTCATGTTTTGGTGAAGTGAGTCATCACTTTATATAGCTTCAATAGACGTCACAGCTTTTAATAGTCTAGGATTAGTTACTTTATAAAAAAAAAACATTGTTTAATTAAAATTTGTCGGGCATCTGTAAACTATTAATAAATTTACATTTTTCTTGTTAATACAAGAAGCATCCCCATATTTAAAGCGACGGAAAAGTTAGGTTATTTATTGTTTTTGCGTCATAAACAACTAGATAAGCCAACATTATAGGGAGTTAAGCCTACTGGTTGTGGTTGAGTTTCAATTACCTTGGTTTGACTGCTTTGCTGTTGCACGGTTGACGCTGTTGAAAGTACACACACAACAATATCTAGTTGGAAGAGCGGTTTAAACTAGATTAAATATGGTTGTATAGGGTCGTCCGATCATTCTAACACATTCATAGACCTTTACCGCACGTTTTAGTTGTCATTGGTAGCTCAAATGAAGGGTGCAAATAATGAAGGAATAAGTGTCTGATTAAGCAAATGATTTGTTATAATTGTGCTTTAAATTCGGGTTAATAATCTGAGATCGTTTACAAATTGAAATGTATTTCCGGATTGTACTATATGTACTGTGTACATGCTAAAAGGCACTCGTCAGCGCTTTAGACAATGGAAGTTACGTTGCTAGCAATTTGGGGTGACAGTGCGGTATTCAGTTGAGATCTTCATCACAATTCATATAAAAGCACATGTAGACTGTCGTAGCTTTTTAACATTCCTGAAACTTTCCACCTTATTTTACAAATGATCTGAGCCTAAATACACGTTACATATTCCCGAAAATGTTTCAAAAAAATATCGGCGGAAAAAAGCGAACGATCATTTTAAACTTTCGATATGGGTTCTAATTCAGCCTATTAAACACACTACACTTCTAAATTATGTTTGCTAACATCTTATTAGTTTCAACTCAACTGAACTATTCTTTGGTGTGTATATAAAGCGGAAAAATTTGTGATTTAAGGGGAGTTATGTGTCTGGGGATTTAAAGGAATCGGTTAAACATCTAAATTTTGTTTCGATTTGTCCATCTTCTGTAGGTATTTGATATAAGTGTTCGTGATAGTTATTTATTTCTAATAGTTTTTAAAATAATTTATTATGATGGTTGGTGGGGATCCAGTAGTAAAAATCTTTCTAAGGTTACTTTTTTAATTTTAACAAAATAAAAATAACAAAATAGGGTCGTCAATTTTGTATTTACCAAAACTGTATTACTAGACATCTAATTCATATTTTACATCTCTTATAGTTTTAATTTTAACAAAAATATTCTTTGCAATCAATGGGTGTTGAATCTTAAGCGGTTCTTAAACAAACCGATTTTATTTTTTAGAACTCCGGGAATTGCCCTGGGCTTTTCACACAAATTTTGGTCAACCATATCATTTCGTTTAACAATCTTAAAAGTTTTAGTGTAATTCAACAACTTTTGAATAATGTATGGGAAAAATTGTATGCCTGTCACCATCATGATTTGCGGACAGTTTTTTCCAGAGCCATGTTGCGAATCCTTGATTGGCTCGTGGCTAAGATCACTTTTTTATATATATTTCGGTCCATAAGTCGGTCACATTTACCATTTGGCCACACGATGACGATGATCCAAACTATTGTTTTTCAGTTACTGCTGTTAAGTATTTTACCACGAAAAGCGTGGATAGAATAACCTTATTCAAATAGAATTATTTTCAGCAACGAAAGAGGAATTGTCACTTGTTTTATCACAAACGCAATCGTGGATAGATACAAAGAACACGGATGGCGGGAACTCAGAACTCAATCTTTCTGGTTTCCGTGATCTACTCAGCAACACTATGGGGCGGATGCGAGGTATGAGCATGTTGTCATACTTTAAATAAAGCACGAAAGGAGGGAGAGAGGGAAGGAGGGAAACTGATCGTTTCAAATAAGACCTAGTGGATTAGGTTCTAATAAAACTGTAACGAGGACTACATTACATTAATATGGGCGGGTCCACAGTAGCTACCGGGACCAGGAATTTAGGCCATGGGAGGCCCATTACTCCAATAACTAGAAGATAACAAGGACTAAATCAAATAATAGATCCGGCAACCACACGTTGGTCATAAGGTAATCTGAGTAGTGGGAACTGTATGTATGATAACGCCACTTTATCCGTTTACGTGGAGAATTATTTAGTTGTATCATAGGACATCCAGAATGCAATTTTGCGGAAAGAAACAAAATAAAACTTAACAAATCAATCGGACAACCCTGCCCACCATGTCATTAAATTAGTTTAAAAACCCTCCATAGAAAAATCTCCAACAAGGAAAATGTGGGAAGACTTTCTTCTTTTAATGTGTCGGTTTGTCAACCAGGAAATACCGGTGGTGGTGAACTCTTTTCGAGGTAATTTCTGTTATTCGATAACTCTGCTGTCGGTTTGTTATAGAGTATGAAAAGAAAAAACAGTGTCATAAACAATCTTCTATTTAATTAAAAATAAGCGATTTGTACTCAAGACAAATTTTCTAAATTTAAATATAGTTTTCTTCTTAATCAATGGATTCTAGCTGTCCCGGTTTTGATAGAGAAGAATTATAAAACGGTTATTATTGAGTGAACATTATGACGAAAATTGCATGTATCTGACCAGTTTGATCGATTTCAGATTTAAAGAACTGTACTGATGCGATCAAGAACGACCAGTTGAGCGCAATAGGTGAGAACCGAGTTTGGGATTCCCCCATTCCGATAATAAACCCGAGTACCTTGTACAGCTGACGACGACGCAAAGAAAATGATCTTAAACATCTGGAAAGCTGTTTTTAAAAGCATTGATGGAAACAACGACGATGTCCTTGATTCTGACGATATAAGGCTGGCCATCAACCAATATGCTGTTCAGGTTTGGTTTGTTTTTTGAAAAAAGTTTATTTGGTTGGGCTAAAACTAGGTGCGGTTTCAATCTAAAATTTCCTAATATATGTTTCTTTTGATTTCGAAGGCAACACATTTTGATTTTACTCCGTTTTTATGTTTTTTTTCTTTTTTTTTAGATTCTAATAGTTTGATGGTTTTGTAATCATATGGTCCCTTGTGGTCATGATAGTAATGTTTGCAAACATTTTCTGAAAAAACACCACTGGATAAGTCCATCGCCTTACAGAGTGACAACAACAACAACCATGCATGGGTACAAGTTGTATGTAGGACCGCCCTTAGATTTACATAGTCCGACCGATAAGTTTTCTGGGTTAGTGCGCCTCCTTTTAGGCAAACGGATGCAGTTTAGAAACTGGTCACCAGCTAGTCGGTTTTGTCATTGGACAAGGTACTTGACGTACATTGCCTAAACCCAGTGAAATGATGGGTTCTGCTAAATTAATGATCTAACGAACGTCCCTTGAATTTTTTTATTCACGGCCATAAACATGAATATCCTATCCATTTTTGAATTTTGCAAGTACAACCCGACTACGGGCTCGTTATTCCGATGATGGTTGGCGATAACCACTTTATACATTAGGACAACACAACCGAGGACACCACGAACCCGGTCGATCTTTACGCCTCTGGTTCTTTGACACGAAGCCACTTCTTTGGCCGCATCAACAATTTGTTGTTCGGTAAGTAGGAAGCAGCTTATACAGATCAATATATTATAGGGATTGAGACTATATGGTCGGTGGTATAGCGAACAGACAAAAGATTGCTGTTTCAAAACCAGTTATATGTGTCTTAGTGCAAGGCTTTTACGTCACCTAAACTCTATCGATTATTGAATTGTACGAAAATAAGTCAATATACAATGATTTAAAACAGTGCTTCGCAACCAGTGTGCCGCGGCACACTACCGTGCTGCAAGACTATAGGTGTCACGGCAACTCAACTGAGGACACAAGGTAATCGGACACATCCTAGTGTGAGGATGTTAACGACACATAGACATCCAAATTTAAAAAAATTAAGTTGGTTCACTTTGCTCGGCAAAGTTGGGTAAAAGCATATACTTCCGCCAGGGGCAGCAGAGGGCAACTTGTGGCAGAGGATCGAAACGTTTTCTGATTTAAACGGAAACAAAACATTTTGTTCGTTACTACGTCACGTGTGGAATGATATGGAACGAGCACTAGAGGGCAATAAGGAGTGCAGACTCTCTTATATGGAGCAACTTGAGAGGTATTTGGAACTTAACATAACCTGGCTGTGTGGCGCAGTGGTTAAGCACCCGGCTTTAACATGAATGTTAACAGGTTCGATACCCCTGTCTACCAGTCAACAACCACAATTGAGAATTTGAGAAACTTAACAAGCACTGTATAACAGAATCCACGCAATGAGTTTTAAAATTAACAATACATAGATAACACACTGTAATGGCCTTGAAAAACCTGTGGTAACAACGTCCCGTGGTATCATTGTTACGGCTGTTTTTTCTATACACATCACCCAAGAACCCCGCACCCAATCATACCCCCATTTACACCCACATACCTTTAATTCACAACACCCCACCACCCCCGCGCAAAGAAATCCGTTGATATTTACTGTGTATAAATAAACGCATTTCTTGAGTAATATTTCTGCTGTGTATTTTTACCAATCATCTTCATGGACACTGGTCAGCATTGGTGATACTAACCTTTTACACGATCGATTGTATTGCAGTAAACTCGGGAACGACGGCAAAGCTGCTCCAGCAATTATCTTCACTTATTTGGATAAAAACAAAGATGGTATTGTGACATCATCGGAACTTAACAATGATCAGATGGCAGATTCAGGTTCGTTTTTTTGGCAACTTATCTGACCTAGAGTGACTTAATAGGAAGTACGGAGTGGCCTATGATAGCCATGGGTACTTCAGGACTTCCCGAAAACAATATAAACATATCAACTATCCATACACTATATATGCTGCAGGAACTCCACTGCTAGACCATACAAAAACCCTTCAGCACTTATTAAATATGGAACATCGAAGTTATAAAGAAGTTCAACTCCATATGCACTTCCAAACGATTCCAACTTAACCAACCATCTAAAAAACACGCGCGCCTTTGTGCACTAACTACTCAGAGTTATTATAATAAATATATATTTATTAGTAATAAACCACTTCAAAGCAATTTATTCGGTTCTAACTCTACAGACTTCCCTGGCCCCCTGGATGTTGCAAACATGACGTCATTGTTGCCGAATGAAGTGGTAGAAGTGAGATCACAAAACCAAAGTAAGTTTTTTGATTCAAATTTTCTAATTAATTAGCAGACATGTTATCTTGTTAACCGAAAATGCATACTAGTCTCAAGCTTGTCAGTGTGTCCTTTGGCAAGCCAATTACTAAACATTAATTGAGCCCATTGAATTAATGGGTTCAACCTAATTAAAGGGACGTTTTTATCAATCATAACACACTGCAAAAATCTCCGGTAATCCGACATGAGCTTTGCCTTTAACGGGGACAAACATTAATATCTTATCTTAACCGGTTGTTACAACAATTCATTCCAAATATCCAGGTGGAAAAATGGAAATGTCCCTGCTCTCATTAGCGGAACAGAGAACATGGAATTTGTTTTGCAAATTAACGACTCAGGTCCTCAGTCGTTATCCGGGGGACCAAGATCAAAATGGGGGAATCACCGAAACCGACGCTATTGAGTTTTTGCTACAAAGAGCAAACGAAAGTCGGCTGTCCGCCTCTGAAGATCTTCAACAATTATATGAAATGTTGCATGGTTTGTATGAGGTACAAACAACCACTACAACTGAATCTACATCTACAACTGCTGGCACTACAACTGAATCTATACCTACAACTGCTGGTACTACAACTGAATCTATACCTACAACTGCTGGCACTACAACTGGATCTACACCTACAACTGCTGACACTACAACTGAATCTACATCTACAACTGCTGGCACTACAACTGAATCTATACCTACAACTGCTGGTACTACAACTGAATCTATACCTACAACTGCTGGCACTACAACTGAATCTATACTTACAACTGTTGGCACTACAACTGAATCTACACCAACAACTGCAACCGTACCCAGCCCCATTGCAAACAATGAAACCGAATCGACAACACAATTCATAAATGAAATGGTCGAGTTGGACCAAATATTACAACTTATAATTAGCAATGATACAACAGTCAATAATGTTATACCTGATGGGGAAATAACAACCGGGGTCAGTGGTTCATCAAGCAACACTTCGCAGGATGGAAACACGACCGGTGCTAACCAGAACGTTCAAAGTGAAGACAGGACGAATGAAATAAGCAAGGAAGAGCGCGAACTCTTCAATCTGATCAACACATACCATGAGCAACACACGAAGGCAGAGAAACGTATTGAGGACGAACTGACACGAAAATTAGATTCCAGCAAATCGTCAGCGGAGGAAGTCCAGCTACAAAAACTATTAATAAAGGCAATGAAAGCTGAAACATAAACATCTTAGTGAATATATACACGACTAGCTTTTGTACTATTCTATCTATTCAAAATTTCAGCGCTTTGACAAGTACCGCCGCAAATACACATTAATGAGTAAAGTTTTTCAAATTTATTTTAAACATAATTTCAAGGCTACGTCGGCCTATTGTCTATCCCAAATACACAACCGGCAAGATTCAAACTAAGAACCTTTCTGTTAATAGCCAAAAACGCAATGACTAGGTCAATCAGGAATAACTCTTATATTACACATGATGTTGCTGATGTGATGTTATTATGGGTCCCATTTGAAAAAAATGGCACACATATTGTTTTTGTCCTTTTTTTTCGTTTTTTTCGTTTTTGGTCATTTGTTAGAAAACATGGTCTAGATATGCAGAAACAAAACTTTTAGGTAATTAATTAAGGGGAATTCCCCTGGGACGTTAAAAACCAAAACGGTATTTTTTTCTAAAAAATAGCGTTTTGGGGCCGTAGCGCTTGAACGGCTGCTTTAATTTTATTTAGATTTGGTGGAATGTATGTGCATTAGCCAATGATTCAACACTCTAAAGAAATAAAAAAATTACCTAGAGAAATACCCTAAAAATAAGATTTGTCGCCCCGACACCTACCAAAAGGAGTAATTGAATCGTAATTAAACTTGGTAATTTGTTAGACAACATGGTCTAGATATGCAGAAACTAAAATGGGTGATCTTGGGAAAATTTCCCTAAGACGTTTAAACCCAAAACGGTATATTTATTTACTTGGGAAATTCCCCTAAGACGTTCAAACCCAAAACGGTATACCACAGCCCGTGCAGCCTATAGATGATTGTATAAATTGTCAAATAATTGCGACTAGGACAAGGTTAGTTGAGCTGTAGAATAGTTGTGGGTATTTTCTACCAATCACTTTCTAAATGTTTAAAAATTATATCCGATAAAGAGCAAGAAACATGATCAGAAAAAACGATATTGAAACTACTAAAATAGCAATGCAATCAATCGTTAGACGCAGTAAAACACGTCAGTAGTAAAGGTTCTACAAGAAAAAGCGTGTCACGAGGCACTAATCAACGGCGAAATGCATGGAATGCAGTGTAGTTGCTCCTCGCACGCTATAGGGATAAATTTTTTTTACAGAAATACAAGGCGTTTCTTGTAAACGTGGTCACTATGAGACTAATTCTAAAGAAAATCAGCGATTGTAACTGTTAATAACGCTAGAAGAACCAATTGTAAGAATTTCTAGCAGCGTATTTTAACAAGCGAGATCTTATAGACGATGTTATGTTGGTGCATGTTCTCCCACATGATATTTTTGCGTCTGCGAGTAACGCTGTAACGTAAAAAAACGTTTAGGTGTGGTAAAAGATACCAACTTAAAGCACTCTGGTATCACAGTGCCACTTTACTTTAAATCCTATTAAATTTTCTCGAAAAGTTGTTCTGATACATGTAAAATGGTACAATCCGTCGCATCTGGAGCATTAGATGTAACCCTTGTCATCACCGGTAAGCCTGCAATGACAAAAGTTTCTATTTACAGGAAGTTTGGGAAAATGAGTAGGTAAGATTCTGTTTTTTTTCGAACATACATTTATTATCCGCTCTGAGACGATTATTGGGTATACTATTTTTTTGGATTTAGCTCCGCATAGACCCCGCAATTTCCTGAATTACTAACTTCTTTAAGCACCTTTGGAAAACGAAAAAGTTTAAAAATTAATTTTGTTGCTTCGACATTCAGATGGTAATCTGTCATATATATTGATTGTACTGCCATGTCTAGCAAATTTGTTTTGGACGGTAACCCAATGTTCGTCCGGCCCGTTGGTCTAGCGGTTAAGTGCGTGGCCTTTCAATCGAAAGGTTGCAGGTGCGAAACTGGTCGCTAGCTAGTCGGTTGTGTCTTTGGGCAAGGCACTTTACGGACATTGCCTGAACCCAGCGAATTATTGGGTTCTACCAAATTGAAGGAACGTGTCTATCATATACAACACACTGCAATAGCTCCGGTAACCCGACGATGGGCGCGAGGTGATCTGACGATTGCCCGTGTGATAACCCCCTTGGTTTTCCCATTCACGGGGATAAAGATGAATATCCTATCCTATCCTATGTTCTTCATGAATGTTTATAATTTGAACAAATCGTCTTTGGGACGTATTAAGTAAGATACTTAAAACTTCTTATATACGCCAAACAGTCTTAAACGAATGTCGTCCACTTTTTTCGTCGCTTTTTTAGCATTTGTAGATATTTCGTCAACAGTAAAAATCGGTTTCATTTTCCTGGCGCTGCGTCTTTGAGGTAGTCCTGTCGCATTTCTGTTCAGAAAAATGATCAAAAAAATGTGTACACGATTTACTTGGATCACGTGGGGTTAGTGGAGTGGGAGGTTAAGGTATTTTCCTATAGTACTATCCCCGCGTTTTGATCTCTTACCACATCGCTCTTGCTCATCTTGACTTGGTAGAGAATTCGTTCGTTTTCTTTTACCCAGCGATTTAAGGCGGTCCTGAAATTCACGTATTAAACCGTTGTAATTATCCTGATACTTTTACAAACTCCATTAAGACTGGTTACCGTTAAATGTTGCTTCCTTTTTCCAATATACCCGGTGTTCGATTGTCTCGTGTTAAATTTTGTTCGTTTAGCTAGTTTGTAATTAATTAACTTGGTTATTATTTCTAGGCAGTAGAATGAGGGTTGTACTGCTTACGTCTAAAAATTCAGCATCATTTCGAGCCCGAGATATACATGTGGGGAAATATTATGCAAATTTCTTCCAATGTTTAAATTCCGTGATTGAATCAACGTCTGGTCCGAATTATTATTATTAATATACGAATTATTATTAATGATATCAATTTCAGGTTCAAATGGAACAAGATGGTCTTCAGATTGAAGAGAAACAAGATGGTTTTGTGATGGCGGTTCTTTAAGATGGAAGAAATGGCGGTTGCGGTTGTTGAAAAGGGAAGAAAATGAGATTATTCCAAAACAGAAGACCCTGCTAATAGAATTTGAGGTTAGTTGATTCCGAATTTATTTTCGTTATACGTCCTTATCTACTTTAAGCCCCAAAAAAAAGAAAACATAATTTTACGAGATATAATTAAGATAGAAACAAAATAGTGAGACAATATTAATATGGTGGGAACTGCGGTTTTAAATGGAATTTCTCGTATATATAGTTGATATCATATTTTGCAAATAATTGACGTATAAATATTTTAAATTTGGTTTTAACGATCCATAAAGTTTTTCGTATAAATTTATCATTATGCCAAAGATATGAGTTATTTATATCTGATTTGCGTTTTTCCAATATTATTGCGTATTTGGCTAGCATTATCAATTTATTTATGAGTAATTCCTCTTTTGATTTACGTTGCGCTTTGTTATACAAGATTAATTCCGTATTAACATTATACGTTTTCATAGAGATCTCGTTTCCGTATTTAAATACTTGATTAATTATTGTAGTTATTATGGGGCAGGAAGTAAGTATATGTGTCCAATTATCGTTAACGCATTTACAAAATTTACAATTACGAATTAAAATTTTATTACCATAGTTTTAATTGACATATTTCTTTTTTTATACCAATCGCCATGAGGGAGGATATTGAGCGCTAACTTATAGGAAAAGTCACGTTCGGTGTTGGTAAAAAAGGGTCGGATGCTTTTCGATGTAAGGGTTATAGTTGACCAAGAGATTACTTTATGGTTACTAAGTTATATAGTTGGGGTGGCAATTTCTTTTATTAATTCATCGTATAGATCTTTAGTTTTCCCAGTACTCCAATTATAGTTACATCTTTTGAGTTTATAAAAATTATGTCGAATCGTTTGATAAACGGGGTTGGGATAGATGGTGTTGGGTAAGCTATTACTGTAAAGAGTTTTATTGATTAATTTCATGGTCGAACCAAGGTTGAAACGGGCCCATTCCTGCCAGATTTCTTTAATGTGCGTGAGATTAATTAATTTATAAATGCGGGTGGATAGAAGTGCGTCTAGTTTGGTTTTTATATCTGGGAATTGAAGACCCCCGTTTTTATAATTGGCAAATAGTTTGGTGCGTCTCATAAACTCTAATTTTAACGGATGCCAAATAAATTTATAGATTTCAGAGTTTATTTTATGAAGATTGGCTTTATATCTTTTTTATTGTGCGGAGCATGCAAGAACAACTTAGAAATGTAACATCCGTCGCTTTACATGTTGCCAAATCGAGTCCTCCATAAGACAAGCTTAGGATCGACCGCATTACTGCCACATTCCATCTACTTAGTACAATGTGGTGAGGATTGGCGCCATAATTCACACTCTTATAAATTTTCGATATCACCTTTTTCTCACTTGAAGTGATCGTCTATCATGACACTAAAGTATTTGAACTAGAAATAGAAATTAGGTCAGTACTTTGTTGTGTGGAATATATTCGTACTGGCTCTCTGTAGCTCCATATCCCCATATGTGAGTGATCTTTTCAAATGGAATGATATGGGACAAAAGAAACTTTGAACCGTATTTTGTTTTTCAATTTTGCTTCGGGGGTAAGTCGGGCCGTTTGTTTACCAGAGGTGATATTTAACATTTAACCGCAAATATCTATCAATCTTTTTTGTCCGCCAGTTAAAACAAGTGAGGCAACAAAGATCTCTCGTCAGCGTATTATCACCCTTGATGCGTCAAAGACTCACTTAAGTTCAACCATCTCGGTAGCATTGGTAACCCAAATCAATGGATAAAATTATTCTATATTCTTATTTCAACATTGGATTATTGTCGTGCAAATCGGCTTACATTTTACAAGTCTCTGGTTCTTTATCTGCTTAAAAAATCTTCTTTGGTTCACATTAGCTTTCGATCCAAGCTTTATTTCTAGATTAAGTTAAATCAAGTGTTTCAATCCTTATCGAATATAACTTATATAACCTAAACTTTTTGTACTCTCTTCGAACACAGTGCTTTTCTGCAGTTTGATGCAAAATAATTCCTAATGCCACAATCGGAACAATTATTTGCTATACGCTGTTCTATGTGGGCGGTCTCTTTCACAGTATTAGCAATTATAGATCCTCTTTTCATACGAGCTTTGTTCTTTGACTTTTACTGCGCGAAGAACCAGCCGAAGCATGTTGCTGGCTTCTCCTCTTGGACTCGCTCCGTTCTGTCAAATCGAATCCCCCTCTGAACAAAACCAACTATCGAATAAGCTCTGAACAACGCATTTGGCGTCTCGCACATGACCAGGCCTCGAGGCCGAACTTGACGAAAACGTCACAATTGCGATGATGTAATTTGTTAAAACCCCGCGTCATAATTTTCTGTTTACTTCGATATAACGTACTGGTTTCCACAGTCACAAATCAATGGTTTGTCTCGAGTCAAATTTGTTCTCTGTAACATGCTTTCTTTTAAGCGTTCTGTCACGTCGATGTCGGTTTTTTTGATCACCAAATTCACATCCTTCCAGTAGCAGGAAGCTTTTAAATCATTAACCCACTGTCAAATGACTCGCCGTCAACTCTGTCTCGCCGGTGAAAACGGTATGACATTTTTCTTGGGTTTGCAGTACACGAAATTTCTTTAGAACGTCTTGCACGACGTCCGTTTAGTAACCATCTTCATTGGAGAATATGAAATGAGATTCGGTACGTTTAACAAAACTGCAACTTGTGTTAAACTAGTTCAGTCTCTTCCGCCATTTTTTTGCAGTCGTGTTATCTTAATCCGTTAACATCTGTCTTATGACAATATTTGTAAGAAACTTTTCGACTTTTGACACCATGTAATAATGTGCTTAATATTACAACTAATTTGTGATTGAATATAATACTGATAATTTCTTGATTAAGCAAGTTTGCATTGAATCCTACCAAACTTGATAACGTGATAAGCAATCAGCATCTTCGTTGGATTCATTACTCACGTACTCGATTTGTTAAACAAACTGTGAAATATAATTGAAGTGCCGAATTTTCTTTTTTGACTTGGGTTTGAAATCCCTAGTGACGTCATCTTCACAAGACAAGAAGCGATGTTTGGAAATCTTTGCCAAGAAAATAAGGTTAAGTTATTTACAGCCCAAAAATCAACCACCAACCGTATAGACCCATCATTCAACCGTATATATGGGTGACGACAGTCCAAGAGATTGTTTTTGAAAAAGCACTTTGGACAATCTACCTTTTTGGGCGCAAAAGTACGAACCACCGCTGCCTTTAAACAATCATAAAGACGGACATTCTTCGCGTAATAAAAATGCGAAATCGACATCAAAGCTACAAACCTGGAAAATCGTTCTCATCTCCCATTCCTAGAGCTGATCTCCTATCCAACTCGTGTCTAAGATCATTCTGGTCAAAACCTGAACCACTATAATATCTCTGTCAATTTGTCGGCGTCACCACTTCACGGAAGTCTGTATCTTGCGCTAATCAGACTCTATAACAGGGGAGTCCACTCGCTTTGGGGTCAATTCGTCAATAACATACGATAATTCACAAACCAATATTCACAAATTTTAGTGGAGACGGAATTCAGAATAAAGCCACTTGTACTATGCGGTCCCGATTGAGTCTTAGTCTCGCTAGATACTTTTGCAGAATTTAGCGTTTTCAGACCAATTCGCGCTCTTCTGGCCTGATTCCCAGATACTCTATTGACCTTTCCTGGTCGGTTGACCTCTTTTTTTGGTTTATATGAGGCCAACGCAGCATCACGGCGTTTTTCGCAATGGATGACCGGAAGATCAACACCTCTTCTAGGAAATCGATTGCAAAGGCGATTATCCTCCCAAATGTTAAAGCATGTATTGGATTTCAATATTGTTGGCCATCAGTGATATGCTTCACCTGCAGTAAGTATATGACGAAAGGAAAGATGCTCCCTCAAGTTTAAAAAAAATGGATTACAATTAAAAGAATCCCCCCCCCACTTTAAGAATATCTCCAACTCGCCATTTTATGATGGTAGTTTCTCTTCCACGTGGGGCACAAAAAGGTTTTCATTGATCGGTGGTCTGCGTTAATGCTGATGTTGGCAAAACCACTTTCATCCTTTACTTTCATTAAACTTTACTTTCATTAAACTGAAAACACGAAGAACACAAATCTTTGCATTTGATTCGTGGAAGTCCTCCATATTGGGAAAATACATTGGGGATTTGTTTGCCATGCTTTGGCAGCTAGGCAACTTGGTATTGTGTTTTCCGCAGCAGATAGAAGATGACCGGAAATTGTGGAGGCAATATGCGCTCAACAAGGTGTTTCCGTACAGGAGTTTAATTGGGACACTTACTGCAAAATACTGCAAGTTAATTGCAAGCAATCCGGCAACTTCCGCAAGACTGTTTGATCAGAGGGTGCACCATTTTCTCAATGGTATTTTAAGAACAAAGTCGCAACCTATTGGAGACATCGTCGACTTTTTCTTTCGAACTAAAATGCGAGGTGGGAATAATTTTAATACACTTATAAATGTCGTCATACGCGTGTTCATGTCAGTTTGGTCCCATATTCACGCGTTATTTTCGGTTAAAGACGCCCGGCGCTTTTAAAATCCCGATTTAAACTTAAGTAAATTGCAAACCAATAGCGAAAAACACGCCCGAGTTTCTGTATGCACATAAAAATGCTTGCAATGAAAATACCTTGTCCTGGCCTTGTTACAAACGGCGATGGACATAATCAATGACAAGAATTGCGACGTGGGTGCAGTTGACATTCTTCAGAAGGCAAACATTTTATTTGAAAATTACGTAAAAGCTCATGACCTGCTTTTCCAAAAAAGTCGTGACCGCAGCGAATGCTAGGTGGATGTCCACAACCCGGGACTTCCTACGATCTTGGGATGCAAACATGGACATTTATGCCTATATAGCTGCATAATGTACAACGTATCGTACATTACCAAAGGAGAGGGGGGATGAAGCTGAAGAGGCTCGAACAAACAACAGCCGCCATATTCCTCTTCATAATAACATGGTGTCAATACAAAGACGATTAAATCGGGCAATTATTTGATTTCCAAACTTTCGTCAGGATAAACACCCTGAAAAATATTGCTTTAATTTACTTCAGCTTGATCTATCCCACCAGAGATAAGCCTACGATCCGGCTACACCACGTTTTAGGAATACTTTGACACTGATGTGGTGATCATTAATGGGGAGAAATCGCCTGGTAATAAACCGTTGCCATTAAAATGGCAAAATTTACCAGGTTGGCAAACGCCGAGGACATCTGGGATGAGCTTCCACACGATGCTGAGCAGCTGCAGGATGCTTGGTCCCAAATTGCTCCTTCTACAGAGCGAACAGGAAGAGAAAGATAAAGGTTTGGAGAATAGAGGGAGGTAACCTCTTAAACCAATGGAGCCTAGTTTTGAACCTGGTTTGGTCGATGGTAATTAGCGGGATAAAAAAACAGCATGGTATGGAACAAATGACGCAGTATCTGAACCCGCAGAAGCAGGTTGTGTTTAATTATATTCGGAAATGGTGCTTTAAATATAAAACCGGGTAATACATAGCCCCTTTCCATTACCGGTGGTGCTTGATCAGGGAAAAGTATGCTGATTAAGAGCATTTAAACAGAAGTCCTCGCATATATTTTATGTTTCTCTTTCTTAGGAAACAATGGTCGGTCAACGTCTAAATCAAATTCTTAGGCCATCAAACCCAAACGCAACTTTTGGTAACATTTCGACTTAAGCTGTCGGTGATTTTTATCAAATCCCTCCCATTTGCGGAACCTCACTTTTGAAACCAAACAACGTTCATGTTGGACCTTTTATCACAATTTATAACTTATGAGCCAAACCAAATATTGCGGTGCTTAAACGCGCCATAGTCAACAAAACAAAAATTTTATCTTTTTTAGACTGGAGAACTGCAAAACGATTGGTCGATTTTCATTCAAATTATTTGAAAGATTGCTAACGAACACATTAAAAAATGCCGATTGGTTTGAAGTAAAAGAAGTTGTGACTTTAACCGCGGTTGACATTATTATAACTAAAAAGGGGCAACATTTTCGTACCAAAATTCCGGTAACTTATAGTAAAAAAGTCCAAATTTAATATTTGCTTGAGCAATGTTGATGGTTATAACGGACTTTATGTTGCACCAAGTCGCGTGACCTCGATTAACAGACATTATGTACACCGTTTTCAACCAATTAATATCGACATCTGCGCATAGTTCACCACCAAACTCAAAGTCTTACGCTTTTAAAAATTTGGTTTGTGTAAAACCGGCACCAGTAATTTGCTATTCTGAACCTAGACATCGGATTTAAAAAATTATACGAGATGCCGGGGTTTAATATCCATTTTTTCGATCATTAACAATCTAAAGTCGGTGACTATATAATATAAATATATTCTCATTTACGATCTAAACTTTGTTTATGGACCGAACAGATGTAAGAGTTGCTGTGTGTTTGAATGCCATCACCAAACAACGTAATCTGCCTATTGTACTGCCCACCCAGCATCAAGCAACCAACAGAAAATATCGTGGAATTACCAGGTCGCCTGACATTTTTATCCAAACAATTTAAAACTGACAAAATTATTATAACTGGAGATTTTAATAAAAGTGTATTTACAGAAGAAAAACCAGGTTTTGACTAACACGTGACAACCCCAACAAATGATGGGACGCTTCTGGATCACATGTATACCATTAACATAAATAACCTTCACTGTGCCACACTGGCCACCTTTTATTCATAGCATAACCCGGTATGCTTGTCAATATTCTTATCCGACAACTGCTCCACAGATTACCACTAAATCCAGGCAAGCAAAAATATTTTTTGTTATAGCCTACATGCCATAGGCTTTAAATTTAAATTTACCTCTTTTTTTTACAGATTATAAAAGTCTTAGCTTCAACTTTCATAATCCTTCTTTATTGGCATATATTTGTGAAATCTTATCGCGTAACAGTTGTTCCGGATGTTACTTTCTCCAGTTCCTTCATCCGAAATAAAATATTGAATATCAGCAGGAAGCACTGCCGGAGGAATACTACCTCGTCACGTGCGTTCACATGAGGCTACAGAGGCTACGAGCTAGGATCATTGATTTGTGGGGTGGCAACAGAAATGTGTTCAGTCGTCAAAAAACTATGGAGGAATTTGGGTTACGTGTAAATCCCAATATTCACCCTAATTTTCAGCCGGCTATGGTGCAATGATAATCAAAATGGTAATTGGTTTTAATGACTTAGTTCCCATAATTTGGCCACCAGTCCTCTTTGATATTATTCATATAATCGAACGTGTTTACGACATATTTTTGATGCGTTTTTCAACGAACACCACGAAATGACATTAGTAACTATTACATTATGTTAACATTTTCCCCAGGTTTCAAACTATTAAAATATATAAACCTTTTTCCCCGGGTTTCAAACTATAATATGTAAACAATTTTCGCAAGTTCCAAATTATTATAATATTACTAACTATTTATGATATGTTAACAACGTTTACATGGTATGTAATTAGTTTTATTTTTATTGTTTGTCGTCCATTTGCTGCATGTGTGTGTGGGTGTGAAACTCGACGCCAGCCACCTCCTCGTGGTAAGTTTTGGGTGGTTACCTGCACGTGTAACCTGCTAAGAGCTGTGTACAAAAAAAGAATTTTGCATCTAATTATAATTCACAAAGAGTTGTGAATACAACAAATAAGTTTCTTTGTCTAAATGTTGTACACTAAAATCCCAAATTAGAAAAAAAATTATTAGGAAGGTAATATTAAAATTTCTGTTAGCAGTAATGAACGATCTATTAGTTAAAATTGATTAACCCGAATTAAAATGGAAATTAAAAGTTTCTTAAGCAATATGAAAGTGAGCGAGCCGCATTCGAGGAAACGGCGAAGAGAGCTCCATTTATGCGCGACTTCAAATCGTACAAGGACGCGATATTGGTTGTTGGTCGATCAATGGAGAAGATGGTGAATTCCAAGTTCCAACCAGTTAAATAAAAACTGTCCGGATTCTGGTCGACCAGGGTCGTCCAAGAAAAGATCAACTGCAAGTAGTGATGGGGAAGCGTCGAAACTTGTTAGCATTTAACGAACGAAGTAATACATTTTTGGTGTTGTAAATAAAAATCACAAACTAGTTGTATAGCGATTCAAAACCTTTATTTTGTTAAGTTTAAATAGGATATTATGCTTTTTATAGGATAGGAATAAAATAGAATATCCAGGTTTATCCGCGTAAATGTGAAAAACGAGGCGTTGGCACACGGTAACAAATGTGGGTATATAAAACAGGAAACCTGCTTGGCAAGGGACCCTGCTAAACGTATACCATACAAGTTGTGTTTTAAGAATAGTGGTGATTATACCACAATATTACCCGTCCACGTTTAAGGAGGCGTTCAACTAATTATTTTCTATATCTCTCCAATGCAAACTGACCTCACAAAAACGACTGTCACTCAAAATCCTGACATAGGAAGTCTTAGATTTTTTAACAATTTAAAATTGAAACTTGGATCTGCAACCTAAACTCAAAACTCTACAAAATTTTGTTTAAAAATTTTGAGCTCATACCCCTTCGTACATCGGCAACTTTTTTCCAACAAAACAGCTAGCAGATGCACATTCAACACCTTTATTTTACAAAGCACTGCTCCACGATTACAAAACTTTACAGCTAAACGGGAACACCGGCGCGCAGCCTAGCACATGCTGCTTTCAGCCAAACAAACATTGGGGAATCACCACCATTGTTACTCAGCAAAACACTTGTTTAAAAACGATGACTCGTGGAGGGTACCACTCGTCACATCCTGCCATTCATAGAGGTCTTAATTGGTTATACGCCATCTTAAATTATTTTTGAAATAGATGATAAACTTGTGACCAATGGTAGTGCAGACAATGATGTTAAGTTTGGTTTTTAAAATTTGAAAAACAGTTTTGCCTCCAGACTGCACTCGAGCAGTATTGGGAAGGAAACGTCACTAAGGAATGAACGTCAAACATAATTAATTATTGCACATTGATGTGATATGATATGTTATTCAAGTTTATCTCCGAGAATGGGAAACCAGGGGAGTTACCACATGGGTAATCACCATGTTACCTCGCGCCAGCGTCGGGTCACCAGAGCTATTGCAGTGAATTAATTTCATTCTATTTTTCTGCTTTGTATCTTAATATGAAGGTGTTAACATATAAAAGGAAACAAGATTACAATTGGTTCTTTTCATTTTCATTTTAACGTTCGTTCGTTCAGAAGTTAAAATTTACAAAGGCAGTTGGTTAATCCTACAAGGCAATTACAAAATAATTTTAAGGAACTTAACCTAGGATAGGATAGGATATTCACCTTTATCTTCGTGAATGGGAAGGCCAATGGGGTTATCACACGGGCAATCGTCAGATCACCTCGCGCCCCTCGTCGGGTTACCGGAGCTATTGCAGCGTGTTGTGTAGACACGCACGTTCCTTTAATTTGGTAGAACCCATTAATCTGCTGGGTTTAGGCAATGTCCGTAAAGTGCCTTGACCAAGGACACAACCAACTAGCTAGCGACCAGTTTTACACCTGCAATCTTTCGATTGAAAGGCGACGCACTTAACCGCTAGGCCAACCGGCCAGAACCTAATCGATAATCCTGGAAATTTTGCGATACAGTTTACTGTAGGCTACAACGGCTTTCAATTCCAATACTTGCTAACAATACTCTCATGTTATAGAACGCTCGGAAAAGTTTCCCGGCCTTTGGGATAAATATGATTATCCCATCACACCGTTGCTGTCTGTATTTTAAAAGTAGGTCATCTCTTAATTTAAAACAACTTTAAATTTGTCATTTTTAACGGTTTTTAAGCAATTAAAAATACAAGCAACGCGTTTTGGTATATTATCTGGTGCAGGTGTATGGAGTTTGACCTAATTTAATAATTAGCGAAAATAACCACATATACTATATGTGACTCTGTATAGGATGGGATAGGATATTCATGTTTATCCCAGTAAATGGGAAAACTAAGGAGTTTAACACACGGGCAATCGTCAGATCACCTTGCGCCCACCGTCGGGTTACTGGAGCTAACGCAGTGTGTTCAGTATGATTCAGAAGTTCCTTCAATTTGGTAGAACCCATTAATCCGCTGAGTTCAGGCAATGTCCGTAAAGTTCCCTTTCCAAGGACATAACCGTCTAGCTAGCGACCAGTTTCGCACCTGCAACCTCTCGATTGAAAGGCACGAACTTAACCGCCAGACTAATCGGCCGGACATATCAGATTGAGGGAACCGGATATCCGGATACCACACAAATGGTTGAATGCTTAGTCTACCAAGTATAACATGATCGAACAATCCCAAGTTTGACAATCTTTTGTCATTTCTAATTTACTCCTTGGTTTAGGTTAACCCACGAGCTGCAAAGAAGCATTGCGGTTTGGACTTAACGAAAGTGAAATAAAACGCATTTATAACCCGGGGAATTAGCAAACAGTGAAAGTGTATTGAGATCAAACAACTGACAGCGGTGGGTGAATGGTGGGTGGGGTTTTAATAAAATGTATCACTTATAATAGTTAATAAGATTAAATCTTAATTTAGGAAACACAAATCTTCATGCTTAATGCGACGCACTAAACCACAAGACTAATCGGTCAGACTATGATTCCCGTATTACAATACAATGGTGCAAGCAATACGTTGCATGCTTATTGAAATGCAAAACTATAGGAGACACAGTGATATAAAATTAAACTATGATAGGATATTCATGTTATCCCCATGCGTGGGAAGCCAAAGGGTAGAACCCATTAATTCGCTGGGTTCGGGCAATGTCTGTTAAGTGCCTTGCTCAAGGACACAGCCGACTAGCTAGTGACCAGTTCTAAATACCCTTCGGCTGAAAAGGCGATGTACTAAAACACTAGACTAATCTGTCGGACAACTAAATGTCTTAATAATAAAAATTAAGCAACCATTCACTTTACTCGTATTAGACTTAGATTAACCTGTATCAGTTGATAAATGTATATTGTTTGATTTAAAGAAACTTGCAGTTGCATCTGTTTTAATAACAGATTAAATGTTTACTTGGAATAAAAACAAGTTTTATCATTTCCACTAGAATAGATTGACAAATTTTTAATAAAAATTATTAGTGCATAACCATTTAAAATACACTGTCCGTTCCGGAAGCTAAAATAAATAAACCGATTCTCCGGGTCAAATAATATAGTCGTATGTGAAGTTAGTCATAATGTTGCTACCATTCGTAAGTTCGTTACGCTGTTAACAGTTTGCAAAGTATTTTGTTAACAAAGTATCAAGTTGGTAGATACATTGTTGTTAGATGAGCCAATATCTACGAAGCATGTTTTATCTTATTATTGTCTTTGTTATTTTGTCGTCAATGTCACCTTGTTACTCTAAAAACTCTCACGGAATTAGTGGGGAATCGCACCGAGAGAAACGATCCATGGTGCCGTTGAAATTAAAAATACCATCGCCCCAAGAACAGAAGGAAATATTAAACTTGACAAACACAGCAAAATCAAGACTTGGAGCAAGCAACGCGTATAGACTGTACTGGGATCAAAATCTGCTTCGATTGGCTGTGAACCTAAGTAGTTGCAACGTTTGACGTTTGTCGGGGGGGTTTTCACCCTCCGTGTACGCACCTTGGTGCTTTAGCGTGGCTCGAATATATACTGACTCCGATATCCGACTTCCAAAGATCGAGTCCACGCTGGTTGAACGTCAGGCCCGGTGCTAGGAACCGCGGGGCCCAATTGGAAATGTGATGGCGGGGCCCCTACTCTTCATAGCAAAATTGATGGGTGTTTATATATCATAAAATACATACCAGTATACATACAAACTACAAAAATAGACATTTAATACTTGCTATAAAACAAATTAAAGGTAATGTAGATGCTTATTTACGATACTGTATATTGTTTTACTTCCAAACATATATATATATATATCTCCATATATATATACAGTGGAACCCCGCTTAGAGACCACCTCACTATCAGGACCGCTTTAGAGCGGTCCCAAATAATTTACTATGTTAATGCATTGTATTCTGTTTCAATAACGCAACCACCCCGGTTTCCAGACCAGGACCGCCATATTTTGGTCCAAAACTTCAAATTTGACTCCGCTTAAGTGACCACATGTGCTAAATAATTTCCCTTTGTCACCAAAATAACGAGGTTAAATTTAATTTATGATCAAAACAATAAGAATAAATGAGCGCACACAAAAGATGTGGCAGACAGAACTGAATTCGACAAGATAAACTTTAGTATTAAATTCATTCTCTGATCAAAATAATGGCATTTGGTGAAAAATTAGTAAAAATGCAGACGTTTAAGCTGCATATGACGACAACTTGCTGCAAATCAAAATTCACTAACACGACCACCCCCGCTAACGCGACCGCTTGATCACGGTCCCATAGGTGAATAAGCGGCGTTCTACTGTATATATCAATGTTTCTCAAACTGTGTGCCGTCTGAGATTCTTAGGTGTGCCGCGAAACTTTTTGGAATTTTGCAAAATTATGTAGGAAACCTATTTGTGTTACGAATGGGCAAATTGGGCATACGCGACTTTAATGACAAAAATGTATTTTCCCTAGTTTAGTAGCAAGTTCAGTAGACAGAATTGCTATGGGTAGCGATGGATTAAGGGTGATTGTGATGTCATAAGCATAATTCATTGTTCAGTGTGGTGTATTATAGTAATATTAACACATGCATCACATTTTGTCCTGCACGCTGAGTTAAGCAGCACGAAAACTACCTAGATGACAGGAGAGAAACCATTTTATTAATAATATTATTTCATAAGCAAACTTTAGTTATTTGATCCCATTTAAACTTTTATTAAGTACTCAGTTGGAACTGACGACGAAATGCGGTTGTGTTTGTCAAAAATGGAAGCTCGTTGCGATCTTATTTGTGCCAAACGACAAGCACACCCATGCTATTAAAATTTGCTGAATAAAATTCCTTGATTCAGTTTGTTTTGTTCAAGTGTGCCGCGATTTTTTTAGAATTTTCTTAGTGTGCCACGAGCTGGAAAAGTTTGAAAACCACTGGTATATATATATATATATATATTGTTTAGCAACCATATTCATTATGACGTAACAGGCAGACACAGAAATATAAATTTGACTTAGTTACGATGCATAACAAATTGATATTATAAGAAAGAATAATATTTCACTTTTTATTTTACGTTTCAGTAGTATTTTAAACCTCATAATACAGAAAGACCCCCGCTAGCGCGGGGCCCCTTCAAGGTGCGGGGCCCGATTTGATCTAATCGGTCAAATCGGCCTAAAACCGGCCCTGTTGAACGTTGGTTAGTTTATTGTCAAACGTTGTTAATATGAACACACGAATAAATCAATGCACTTTACTCGGGAATCGATTCGCGGGACCGACTGGCGTCGGAATAACTGCGCGATGCGTTTAATAGACAGTTCGTTTTCCTTTGCGGCTCGTCAACTCGTTCTTTGTTTATTCCGGCAGAAGCGACGTTTGTCTTGTTCCTTCTGTCAACTATGCCACAAAGTCTCAATAACCTAGCTGGCGCTTAGCGCGCCAGGTGGAAGTCACCTCGGTCCCAGCCTCGTTCACTCTCTCCCTGTGTGAGTCCAAACATGCGTATTTATCTGGTGCTCCAATCCCTAAGAGAAAACTGCATGATGCCCGTTTTTGGTCTTATTCATGTAATCTTTTCTCTCCAAAACCACTTATAGATTCTCTGCTTCTCACTCTTGCGACAACATCTCGTGTGATTGTTCGCCCAAAATAGACCCAATAGCTGGTCTTTCTCCCGGGAACCCCATCAAAATCCTTCGTAACTCCGAGCAATAACTGACGTCATAATGATTTCCAGAGATCAAACAACACTGACCGGCAATAGCTGGCGCCATAATGACCTCGATCACCTTCCGCACACGATCAAACAACACCGACCCTTAATTGACGTCATAATGGTTTTTCAGGTCAGCCTTTGCACGCGATCAATGACCAATAACTGGCGCCATAATGCAGTTTCAAGTGGATGACGTCCATCTTATCGCGGATGTTTGAATTGAAGTGAAAACAAGGCGAACCGCTGCATGCCTTCCACCGTAAAAAGGAAAAATCAAAATTAAGTCCTTTCTTCCACATAATGAATGTGTTTCATATTAAAAGTTTGTTAATAGAGAATATACAAAACATTTTCAGTAAGACGAGTGTGTTAATAATGAGAATATATTATGTGTCAAAGGTTGATTCTGGCTTAATGCAATTGTTAAAAATCCCGATGCAGCAACACATTTTGCTCAAAAGGCCATTATAGGGCTGTTATTCTCCTATTTTTGCTTGATACAAATAAGCCGTTTGGCTGTTTTCGCATATAGCAGCGATTTGCTTAAGTAACCTGGGCGGTAATATTAAGCAATAAAGAGACATAATAGATTTGCGGTTGCGCAGTGATCTCTTCGGGTTGATTTTCCCGGAAAATAGACATTTGTAAATCAAGCAATATAACATAACATATCAAGTCGATAGCAAAAATAACATAATTATTGAGTTCTCATAAACTCTAGCAAATATATATGTGCCTTCTCGGGATTTAAATCAAATGCAATATTATATAGCCCACACTCAAACCTTTTTCACCGTGATGTAAAAATGTGATGTGTAATGGTGTCGATTTGAACGGTTCTACATCAGTCTTCGCTCAGTTTCATAACTTCTGAAAAACTGAGAGCATCGCTGATTCAAAGTCTTTAAACTCGAACATTTGCTTGCTTTTATGCCGCAAACAGAGCCTTCCAGTTTGGTGTCGAGTGACCAACTGGTTAAAACAACATGGCTGAACGACGATTTGCGGCTCTTTGCTTGCTTGATATCGTCGCTGAATTTTCCTTCATCATGCTCGAAGGAAATGTTGAATAAACATAAGCGGTGAGCTTCATTCAAAAGCTATTCTTCTAGCTCACTTGATTATTGCAGAAATTAAACAGTCTTCTGCTTTGATCAGACTTCTGTTTTCTCGTGAACAGTAGGGTCTGCTCGGTTGAAATCTTCGTATCCACTCTTCAGACTTCGGTAGGTTGCGTTTAAGTTCAAAATCACCGTCGGAGGGTCGCCACTGCAACGTTTGACGTTTGTCGGGGGGGTTTTCACCCTCCGTGTACGCACCTTGGTGCTTTAGCGTGGCTCGAATATATACTGACTCCGATATCCGACTTCCAAAGATCGAGTCCACGCTGGTTGAACGTTGGTTAGTTTATTGTCAAACGTTGTTAATATGAACACACGAATAAATCAATGCACTTTACTCGGGAATCGATTCGCGGGACCGACTGGCGTCGGAATAACTGCGCGATGCGTTTAATAGACAGTTCGTTTTCCTTTGCGGCTCGTCAACTCGTTCTTTGTTTATTCCGGCAGAAGCGACGTTTGTCTTGTTCCTTCTGTCAACTATGCCACAAAGTCTCAATAACCTAGCTGGCGCTTAGCGCGCCAGGTGGAAGTCACCTCGGTCCCAGCCTCGTTCACTCTCTCCCTGTGTGAGTCCAAACATGCGTATTTATCTGGTGCTCCAATCCCTAAGAGAAAACTGCATGATGCCCGTTTTTGGTCTTATTCATGTAATCTTTTCTCTCCAAAACCACTTATAGATTCTCTGCTTCTCACTCTTGCGACAACATCTCGTGTGATTGTTCGCCCAAAATAGACCCAATAGCTGGTCTTTCTCCCGGGAACCCCATCAAAATCCTTCGTAACTCCGAGCAATAACTGACGTCATAATGATTTCCAGAGATCAAACAACACTGACCGGCAATAGCTGGCGCCATAATGACCTCGATCACCTTCCGCACACGATCAAACAACACCGACCCTTAATTGACGTCATAATGTTTTTCAGGTCAGCCTTTGCACGCGATCAATGACCAATAACTGGCGCCATAATGCAGTTTCAAGTGGATGACGTCCATCTTATCGCGGATGTTTGAATTGAAGTGAAAACAAGGCGAACCGCTGCAGTAGTCAATGTAATTTGGCTTCGGCGATACGCCAGCATTCTGGAAGTCTGACCGACATTACTTTCTTAGCGCGAACAACCGCAAGAATTGTAAATTGGCGAAATTTTATTAACCTGACTCTTGAAAATGGAAAAAAACTATGACTTAACAACCAACCGTTGCGGGTCCAACAGATGCTTGCTTTACAGGGTTCTTATTAATGCACGTTCTACAAAGATTGCGTGTGCAGGGGTTCAAAACTGTGTCAACGGTACCAGACACAGAAACCTGTGCCTGGTAAGCACAAAAAGAAGGGAAGCAAACAGGCTTTACATAAGAGGTGTTCCATGTTCCAACTGCACCAGCGATTACATCTGCGAGAACAAACTCTGCGTGTTTTCGAATGGAGCCACCATGCCCCAATCATCAACCAGTGGATCAAACACCTTCTATTCGAATGGAACCACAACGCCTAACCCACCAACCTGTGGTTCAAACGCCATTGTTCTTTCTCGAAGTTTCTTCTTCGTTCTAACGATCATTCTACCTTTTCTACTATAACAAGGGATCAATATATTTTCATGCTGGTTCAATGTATTCATACCGTATGTGCTAATTATGTCAGAATGCAATAAACATATATAATTAATCATTGTATACCAAAGTTCAAATCTTTTATCTGTGTTCTGGGTGATGCTACCAAATGATCATTTTAATACGCCGAGTTTGAGTATGCTGATCGTGACCACAAAATATATTTCTTCGTCACTGGGACACCGTTTGTCTATTGTTGCATCAAAGAACAGCAGACAAAAAACGAATGTGACGATCAACGTAGAAGTAGAAAAGGAAAACAATTTTAGGTTTTTTAGTAAAACAAATTTTATCACGAAAATCCAAAAGACGGGAAGAAAAAAAGGCCAGTTGAGCAGAAACGTATCGTTTTCTATTAAATTGTTTTATAAATGCGAAGACATGCAACATACCACACATATATATACGGAAAATAGATGTGTTTTAACTACTATAGGTATTTCGTTTTATCCTGCCTCCTAAACTTAAAATAAATATGACAATCTTTTTTAATGTAGTAAAGGAGCAAAAAAATAAGCTTCACTAAATTAAAGTAAAACTAAAAACCCTATGACGACGACGGAACTTTTGCAGTTTTTGGCACTTTTGAGTAAGGTTGCTTTAACCTTGTTTGCTGCGAATACTGTTGGACTTAGGGAAAAACAATCTATTACAAAGTTGTCCAGTAGATAATTTTCTACAAATTGGTATTTTTATTTTTTTGATGACGTTGTAGAATTTGTAATGACGTCATAATTAGTAATTTATACTCTAATTACTCGTTACTGGTTGCTTGTAGAAGATAGTAATGTATTACAAAGTTGTTCAAAATGAAATTTCCTACAACGTCTTTTATTTTTTGATGACGTCAACTAAGCGTGATGACGTCACATAAAACTGACAAATATGGCATTTCATCACCACAATCACTGTCGGCCTCGATCATGCTGGCAGCCTAATCGGCTGTAATCTATTCCGAAGATGCCATATTTCTTCCGAATAGCAAATAATAATTTAAAAACAAAGTAAACAAAGGCGAAAAATGAATAAATATCAATAGTAATTAGAAAAAAACCATGTACACATATGTTTACATATATCGTTGAAAAATCGAAAATGACTGGAAAACTCGAAAACAAAGATGGCTACTGCTAGTTTTATTCTCACAGCAACTGGTGTAACAATTTTAACTCCCCAGAACCCAAAAAAGCCATATTTTACCTAAAAGTTAAACTAGATACAAAAATTTTGAAGAAAAATGTTTGGAGCAATATTACTCAAAATTCTTAAATGGAAGGGTTGTTTTTTTATGCGTTATTTCGAAAGATCTATTTAAATGCTTTCCAAAAATATCAAAACTAGGAAAATCCCCCAAGAAACGACTGAATTGTGCATTTTTTTCGGGGACACATCTGGGTTACAAATATGTAACCGTCGTCGTCTAAGGGTAATAAAAACATTCGCAAACCTTAACCTTTCTTGCCATTGTTCCATTCCATTTCTATACCTACCTTTATAACAGTTCACTTTTTTAATAAAAGGCTTTGACTTTTCTCACTGTGTGTAATCTATTTATAATGTTGCATGCAGAATAATTTAATTAATAAAACCATCGATTTGTGTTTGACGGAACACATATTGATTTTACTCTGTTGTATTTCTTTCCTATTTTTCTGCGTCACGCTGGTGATATATCCGATCGCCAGAATCTAAATACGGACAGATAATGCAAACGCCCCGTGTTAAGTTTTAAATATTTTCGGGAAAATAATTTTTTTGAAACTAGTTGGTAGAACGATACAAGAAAGTCTTACATAAGCGAGGCATTCCTTATTTTATCTCTTTCACTGATTACCGAGTTGTCTTTTTACCCGAATGAATGCAAGAACTGTGCGCTAGCTAGTCGGTTGTGTCTTTGGGCAAGGAACTTAACGGACATTTCCTTAACTCAATGAATGGTGAGTTTTGCAAAATTGTAGTAACGTCGGAATCATACACAACACACAGCAATAGCCTCGGTAACCCGGCGGTGGGCGCAAGGTTATCTGGCGATTCCCGTGTGTTAACACTCCTTACGTTTTTCCAAAAAACATAAACATCATATATATCCTAGTTCCTAATGTGCACAGGTTAATATATAATCCAAACACGTTTATTTTCATATATTCGGTAACCTCTCGCAGTACACCGTCTATTCAGGAAGCTAGCGTAAATAAACCGAACTTCCGGCTCAAATAGCCGTTTGTAAAGTTGGTCATAACGTTGCTACCATTCGTTCGTATGTTCGTTATGCTGTCAACAGTTTGCAAAGTAATAGGTTAACAAAGTATCAAGTTAGTAGATATCATTGTTGTTAGGGCGAATAATTGATTAGATTTTAGACGTGTTTTAACGACTGTCGTTTTGCTATTTTATTCCAGTTTTCAAAATTTGTTATTAAAGGTCCTGCTTCGTGTTTTTATCGTGGAAACCAAAATAGACGAAACTATATGAGCCAATATCTAAGTAGCATGTTCTACCTTATCGCTGTCTTCGTTATTTTGTCGTCGATTTCACCTTGTTACAACGTTGGGTCCATGGTGCCTTTGAAGTTAAAAATACCATCGCCCCAAGAACAGAAGGAAATATTAAACCTGACAAACACCGCAAAATCAAGACTTGGAGCAAGCAACGCGTATAGACTGTACTGGGATAGAAAACTGGTTTCATTGGTTGTGGAATCGATTGGTAAATGTACGCCGTTTACATCCGGAATAATTCTTAGAGAAAGTGGAAGATTAAACGACACTCTTTCGTTCTATCAAAACAGGGCCAGCACGGTGGTAAATTTCAGAGATTACATTAACGAGACTCTTGAAAGTGGGAACAAATATAACTACACAACTGACCGGTGCGGGCCCACTAGTTGCATTACTTTCAGAGTTCTTATTAATGCACTTTCTACAAGAATTGCGTGTGCAAGGATTGAGAACTGCTTCAACGGTACCAGACATATAACAGCGTGCCTGGTAAGCACAAAAAGAAGGGAAGCAGGAAGGACTTACATAAGAGGCGTTCCATGTTCCAACTGCACCAGCGATTACATCTGCGAGAACAAACTCTGCGTGTTTTCGAATGGAGCCACCATGCCCCAATCATCAACCAGTGGATCAAAAACCTTCTATTCGAATGGAACCACAACTCCTAACCCACCAACCTGTGGTTCAAAAGCCATGGTTCCTCCTCGAAGTTTCTTCTTCTTTCTAACGATTATTCTACCTTTTCTACTATAACAAGGGATCAATATATCTTTATGCTGGTTCAATGTATTCATACCGTATATGCTATTTATGCCAGAATGCAATAAACATATGATTAATCATTATATACCAAAGTTCATATCTGTTTACTTTGCTCGTATGTGGTGATGTACCTCAGTGCAGAATGGGCAGATGTTGACAAGTTTCTACGAATGTTAGAACTTTATAAACGACTCTCACACCCTTAACATTAAGTGTTACGTAAATGCATTAGCAATTAGCTCACAGAGTAATTAAAATGGCATACTTGTGTTGACGAATCGTTAGCGCGACCGAATCTTATATACGGCTCCCTATATTAAAACGGTCCCAGTGATATTTCACCATAGGCGCGAAACGTTGGGTTATGAAGGTTAGGATAGGATATTAATGTTTATCCCGTAAATGGGAAAACCAAGGGGGTTAACACACGGGCAATCGTCAGATCACCTCGCGTCTACCGTCGGGTTACCGGAGCTATTGCAGTGTATTGTATGTGATAGACATATTCCTTTAATTTAGTAGAACCCATTAATCCGCTGGGTTTAGGCAATATCCGTAAAGTGCCTTACTTAAGGACACAACTGACCAGCTAGCGAGTTTCGAGACTAATCTGTAGGACTGTGAATGTAATTTCCTTATTCAGTTTCGGTTAATATAATTTTTCGCTACAATGGGGGAGCTGATAATAAGTAGCAATTTGACTTATAATAAGTAGCACATTTATATTTATGCGTAGTGAATCTTTTATAAGGTTCCGTAATAAAATAAATGCAATACATGTTTCTGAACCCCGACAATAGATGTTGTTTACTGGTGGAATGCACTTTTTCGATGTAGTCTCGTTGTCTGTATAATAAAAATATTACTTCGGTTTTCTTCGAAATTCGTTCGTCACAAAACGAAGCCAATGGTTCGTTGAAGCAAACCATATTTAATATTCACTCGACGTTTAAGTGGACACATCTGTGTAACTTTTTACATCTGTGTTCTATTTGTAATTCACATATTGTGTTTTGTACGCTGTGTTATCGCTGTTTTCACTGTGCTAAGTTTTTAATGCAAATGGTCCATAATTTTCTTCGTATATTGTTACGAAGTTTGCCGAGGACCACGGGTTTCGACACCACACAAGTAGCCCAACATAAGCCTAGAGCAATGGCGAAGTCGAACGCGCAGTGAAGACCGTCAAACTTTTGAAAACGTGAACGAATCCATACTTGGCTCTGCTTTTCTACTGCAGTCCACCACTGTAATTCGGCTTCTCATATCCAGAGAGAGATACAGACAAAAACAGCAATCAATTAAAATCGATGATGCCAAAATTCAGCAGGAAGCCCTGATTTTGCCGTAACCGTCCACACCATTGTTAACTAAACAAGGAGCAATGTAGCCACTTGACTGCAGAATAAACCACTACTTGAAATCAATTTCACTTGTTTAATACAAACAACACATATATGTACTTCGTAAAAGCTATAACGAGTGCTACAATAGCGGGTGTTTGGCACCGTATAGTGGCGGAAAAAATACAAAGGGATTTCTTTATTCATCCAGAAACGAATCGTTTGTTGCTACAGTGCTTCACAAACAGGAACTTGAAACATTTGGGAAATAATTCCCCACATTATAAGAATGTTCAATGTAATAACGCTTTGTAAACTTGTTCAGCGTTCTGATACCACAAAGGTATTTTTACAATAACAGAGGAGAATAAAAAGAAGCACCAGATCAAGAAATGGTGGAAAAAACAGTTTGAAACCACTGCTAATATCATTCCAAGTACAAATAACACAGTGTAATAGCTGGAATAACCGTCTTCGGGGGTATAAAAATCCAATATTAAAATTAGAAACGCAAATGGATTAATCGGGTTAAATTAGATTAAAATACGTTCTTAACCAGTTTAAGGTGAAGTGGGGTAAATATCGTTAAAGAGCTCCATACAGTGGTTGCTACCCTCACAAGAACAGGGCTAAAAAGTATCCCGTTGTAGATCAGGGCTATAAAGTGCTAAACAACTGTGAAGTGACGTAATTATGACAACGAGTTGGAACTTTTGTTCTTCCAGGAGTGGGATGAAGAATTGGAGGAAGATGGCTCACCCATGGAGTACGTGGGGTGAGGGGGGTTCCCCGAGCGAGGTCGGGGCACGTCAGGGGTTCGGAGGACACGGGGTCGACTGTTGAACGCTTTCGCGTATTCTAGAGCTCTGTGAATGGGGTATATTGGGGCATTGGGGCCATGGATTGTGGGTTACATAGCCATAGATATATTCAATTTGGTAGAACCCATTAATTTGCTGGGTTCAAGCAATGTCCTTTTAATACCTTGCCTAAGGACACAACCGACTAGCTAGCAACCAGTTTTAAACCTTAAACCTTTCGTTTAAAAGGCGACGCACTAACCAAGCTAAACAGTTGGACTAATCTGGTTACACACTGCAATAGACCAAGTGACTTAACTATAACCACGGGTTCCTTAAACTATTTTGAATGGATCAGCCTGGCTTTCCAACCACTAGAATATAATAAAACCAACCATCCACACACTGTAATAGCTCCAGACCATGAGCACGAGGCGCAACATTGGTCAACCTTCAACTTCCACTCACGCTGGTTTAAGTGACGAGTCACCATCTTTGACTTCATTCTTCAGAAGTGATGACTCATGCTGCAGAGGAAGCTGGCGCGTTCGAGAATCCGACGACCTTGATGGGGTCAGGGGGTTAGATTAGGGTTGCACATGTTGGACAGTAGGGTGTTGGGTTTGTCTCACCCCCGGATTAGCGGCCACTGCTGGACCACACACACAGGTACCAACCTGATGGAGCGAGGGGTATTCCTCCTGCTTGAACTGATGCTCTGTGGTCGGCTACTCGCACGAGGTATTTCATCTTTCCCACCAACCAACTACAACAACAATTAGCCCTTCTAACTATTGACGAGTATTAACAATATTAACTTCATTGTGTAGCTATTTTCATCATCACTTATTCCCCGTGTTGAAATAGAACAGGATATTCCTGTTTATCCTGTTGAATGAAAACGCAAGTGGCAATCGTCAGATCACCTCGCTCCCACTGTTGGGTTACCTAATGAAGTGTGTTGTGTATGATTCACATGTTCCTTTAATTGCGACAAAGACTATTAATCCACTGGGTTTGGGCAATGTCTGTTAAGCTCATGGAAGAATCGCAGACGGTGTTACAGGGGTAGGTTGTATTTTGAGTGGAGGTCTCATGTATTTTAAGTGATATTTTTTTGAAATATTGTGAGCGGGTCCACGATAGCGGCAGGACCAGAAATGTACGACATAGAAGGATCCAGCACCCAGAAGCTATTATTTAGTGATACAACTAGAAGATTTGAAATCCATAAGAACCTACCGTGCTTGAGTAGGAGTGGGATGGCTCATGTGACGATATTCGTGGGTGTGCAGGGCTACGTGGGGTCATTCGTTGGTGTGCGGGGTCATGTGAGGACATCCGTGGGTGTGCTGGGGTGACGGGTCTTGTGGGGATCCCGGATCCAGCAAACGAGGCTTCCATCTTGTGACCCTACATCGGGGGATTATGTGGAGGATTGGATAATGTAGCAACACCCCAGTACTTTGGGGAGTTCCGTGTATAGACATATCGGGAAGCGCTTGAATTGTTTGTTTTAGGCAATTACTTGATGATTTTGTGGCCATCCTACATCATAATATTAGGATAATTATGCACTTTTTGATACTTGAATTTTACTTGCATTGTTTACAGATGAGCAATACTTATTTCTCCAAGATTAATTAATGTATTTGCAAATTCACCCATGGCCCCCACCCAGGCCCCCCACTTACCCACCCACCCATCACCCACCATGCCGATGTTGGTCATGATCCCCAGGTACTCGGCGCACAACAACTGCTCCCCGGATAACTCCCCCGGTAATGGTTGGATGATCTCATCTTTATCCAGGTCCGCCTCCATCGCATCTTGGTCCTGCATTGGAAGCGATCATAAGCGGAAGAGCTCGCACACAGGCACTCATCAACTCGACCACGCACAAAGGGTACCCATCAACTCGACCACGCACACAGGCACCCATCAACTCGACCACGCACACAGGCACCCATCAACTCGACCACGCGCACAGGTACCCATCAACTCGACCACGCACACAGGGCACCCATCAACTCGACCACGCACACAGGTACCCATCAACTCGACCACGCAACCATCAACTCGACCACGCGCACAGGTACCCATCAACTCGACCACGCACACAAGGTACCCATCAACTCGACCACGCACACAGGCACCATCAACTCGACCACGCACACAGGGCACCCATCAACTCGACCACGCACACAGGGCACCCATCAACTCGACCACGCGCACAGGTACCCATCAACTCGACCACGCACACAGGGCACCCATCAACTCGACCACGCGCACAGGTACCCATCAACTCGACCACGCACACAGGGCACCCATCAACTCGACCACGCACACAGGTACCCATCAACTCGACCACGCAACCATCAACTCGACCACGCGCACAGGTACCCATCAACTCGACCACGCACACAAGGTACCCATCAACTCGACCACGCACACAGGCACCATCAACTCGACCACGCACACAGGGCACCCATCAACTCGACCACGCACACAGGGCACCCATCAACTCGACCACGCACACAGGCACCCATCAACTCGACCACGCGCACAGGTACCCATCAACTCGACCACGCACACAAGGTACCCATCAACTCGACCACGCACACAGGGCACCCATCAACTCGACCACGCACACAGGCACCCATCAACTCGACCAACACAAAGGTACCCATCAACTCGACCACGCACACAGGGCACCCATCAACTCGACCACGCACACAGGGTACCCATCAACTCGACCACGCACACAGGCACCATCAACTCGACCACGCACACAGGGTACCCGAACAACTCGACCACG
>CH002703.1:6967-24278 GCA_000149265.1 Ciona savignyi
TCAATCCAGCTGCCGAATTCCTGCCGTGGGACACGTCATCGTTCTCACAGTCGGTGCTTTCCCCATCGCTGAAATTAACTGTAATCCAGGTTTGATTAAAATGGATTGAATATTTGTGTTTATATCAGGGGTTAGAAAAACGTAGGGTATGTAAAAAGGCCCATGTAATCAGGGTACCCAACCTATAATGCATTGTGTCTGCATTGATTTTCATATAGCCTTAATTTGTGTTCACCCTAGTGGGTTTTAGCCAAGTTTTTTTACTGGAGTAAAAAAATTTTTAATTTAAAACCTTTGAATGGCTCTTTTCTTAGAGCTTAGACCATTATTGAAAAGAGTTGGTACATGTATCATTGGCTTTAAACATTTGGGCACACTTTTTTACCGGGCTTAATATCGATCCCATGATTGACTTGCCACTAAGACCGTTTTTAATATGGAAAATTGTATATGAATCGACTGCGTTAACCGTTCGCCCACACCAAACTTATTTCCTTTCACAAGAATATAACAGGCCAGCTAGCGGCAGGTTTTAATTTATTCACCTGCCGACTGGTGGTTTGAAACGCTACGAATGAAGTAATTGGTGAAATTTTTATATGTAAGTACGGTAGTTTCGTCGAATGGTTAACGCGGCCGATACAAATACAGACTTAAATAAAAAAAAGGTCTTAACAACAAGCCTATCCTGGGTTTGAATCTAAAGCCGGTAAAAAAGGCAAATTGGTTAACGCGACCGATACTTATACCAATTCTGTACGAAAACAGTCTTTGGGAAGAGTTCATCATGGGTTCGAACCTTCATATACCATAAGACTGTTCCAACACAATCTAAACCGATGGGCGCGAGGTGATCTGACAATTGCGTGTGTGTTGACGTCGCTTAAGTTTTCCCATTCACTGGGATAAACATGAATATCCTCTCTTAGTCAAAATAGTGCTTATAATAACTCTAAGCGGCTAAATCATGTTTAGTCACAAACAAACCATTATCAACATATCTTACGTTCATTGTGCGATACGTCATCGTCGCTTAAGCATTCTGTGGCGTCATGTGACTTCCGGGGCATCATCTCCATGGAAACGTTCGATTCCCGTTCCCGCCAATTGCCTTCGATCGCTTTCCGTAACAGAGGATGGCCCTTTTGTTGCGGTGTGGGCTTTGAAGGTGTGCTCAAGGTCGACATGTTTTTCTGGTTTTTCTTGGTCACGAACAGCGGGTAGACGAGCAATCCAAGCAGGCACGTCTGACCTGTGATGCTGATTACCACCAGCATGGTTGGCAAGATCTCGACATCTAACTCGTCCGCTATATCCCTACAGCCACTTGGCGTCGCCTTGAACTCCCAGCCCGTGATTTCGGGGATTTGAAAAAGTACCATGACCGCTATGCTCGCGAGAAACAGCATTCCGATGATGACGTGACTGAAGCGTATCAGATGCTTGTTCGCCAGGTGCTTCAGGACAGGGTTCGAGTAGAACTCTCGCTGACGGTACCATAGGAATAGGTAGACGGCGTAAAGACTTGGAGCGTACAGCGCTGTGCTTACACCTACAGTTGCCTCGCATGTTGTGTTATTCCTCCAACCGACGAAAGCGACTGTATGATCCGAAATCGTCCGCGCCACCGAGAAAAACGCGCTGAAAACGCATATACGTAGCAAGTAGTGCTCGGTGGTGATTTTCTCCTTACCGAGTCTGTTCAAGTAGATAGCACAGCCGACCAGAATATACAGGAAAACGGCGGAACAAACCCAAATACCAGTTTCGGAGATTATCCAATACGCCTGACTATACGGAGCTTCCATATTTCACAAATGATTGGATTGTGCATTGCACCGAGCCGCGCGTAGGCTATTGCGACGTCATAATGATTGCGCTGTTCCACGCGATGCAGTGGTGACACTTCCGCGATATGGAAAATATCTATTGTGAGTAACAATGGTACATATAGGCAACAACAGTGGCCTACTTGTTATTTATTAGAGGTAATTATTACGCAAGCGGTGGGCGGAATACTGAACAACAAAAATCGACGTCACGACATGACGCCATCGTTGAGCGTTACTGCATTATGACGTAATAAGGGCAGGAGTAATAATCTCTCTTGTGACGTCACAAAATACTGCAATGGGTGACATCTATCGGTTTCTTTTGGTTCCGGCACCAGAGGCAGTCTTGGGGCGGGCAGCTGCAAAATATGGTCAGTTATTGATATGACGTCACTATTATGACGTCATAATTACCTCGGCCGAGTTTTGGGCTTGACTTAGATTTCTTCGTTTCCACTGGTGGCGCTGTAAAGGTTAGTTCAATGTTATTTACTGTGGCTTAAAGGGTCGTGTGGCAGAATGGTTAACTCGACTGATATATTTATATATATATATATGTGTATTAAGCGAATTTGATATAAAACGGGGTAAGTGACGAGCCCATCATGTGTTTGAAACTTAGTCCGGTATCAAAAATCTTTTGACCGAATGGTTAACGCGACAGATTTTGATATAAAAATAGTCTCACGAACGAACTCGAAACTTAGACCCCCTCCCTAAAAAAACAACAAAAGATTAACTGTCCCCGAATGGTTAATGCGGCCAATACAAACACCGATTTCTATACATAAAAGTGACAGCTAAGCGACGAAGTCCATCACATGTTCGCAACTTGGATGCAAAAAAAACGACTGTAGCGAACGGATGTTTGGCCGAGTGCTTAATTATTATACAGTTATGCAACTTCAAAAGGTAAATCTGGTAATGAAAAAAATTGCTTGATGTATTAGGGAAATTATTATAGTTTATTTTTTGTATTTTGAATTAAAACAATCAAAGGACCCTTATTACGATATAATACGTAAGGAAAAAAAGGCGACAAAACGACAGTCGTTAGTAAATCACATTTACTTTATTTATTAGAGTTATAGTCCGTCGTTGCTATCCTAACGAATTTTTAAAATAAAAGTATGTAAAACTAAATGTCATTTAAATAAAATTTATTACACTCGTGTCATTAGGGGTAAAACATCGAATTCCTGTCATTAGGAATAAAACATCGAATTCGTGTCATTACGGTTAAAACGTCGAATTCGTGTCATTAGGGGTAAAACGTCGAACTCGTGTCATTAGGGGTAAAACGTCGAATTCGTGTCATTAGGGGTAAAACAAAACTTCGAATTTAAACAAAGAAAATTCACCTTCTTCCACCTCACCCTCTCTCAGGGGTCGGGTTTTCTTAGGGTCTTGATCATCTCTTTGAACTTTAACTTTGGAGCTGAGTGCAGCCATACATTTGGGCCACGTCATAATCTTGTTGTCGGTGACGTTTAATTCCTGATCGAAGTGGAAACTCCATTTTAACAGCATGTGACAGCATGCGTAATAAACATGGACTACAGAAATATTTAAAACCGAAGTAATAATTCTCGTATTAATGGGGGATATTTAAAAGGTGCCTATTCCACTTATTTGTCCACTTAAACAGGGTTTTAGGGTTTTCTGGTTTTGACCAGTATTGTACCGTAATTCTTAGTTTAATGGTTTTTATCAATATTGGAAAACTATATGTAAGTGGCAAATCGATCCTTTGTCCCGCCTGTCTTAGAATAAAATAATTTTGGCGTCCGGTTCAAAAGTGTACCCACCTCAGATCTGCGTTAAAAAGAGAAGCGTCCACACTAGGGCGCATTCTTACTGCTGTGACGTAACACGTCATTGTGGTAACAACCAATGCCAAAGCATGATGAATCTATGTTTATATGTTTTCTTTGTCGATTTGAGGCGGAGCGAGCGAAGATTGTCGCTCACAGGCAGGTAAAAATACAGACTTGTACGGTCGTGTGGCCTATTGGGTAACGCGACCGATACATATACAAACTATATAAAAAACGGTAGGGGACAACCCAGACTAGGCCAGCAGCCAGGCGTGGGCCGCGCGAGACGTAATTTCCTGGCACAATAACTAAAAAGAAAGAACTACCCGCACGCATGCCTCGCTTAGCATCAGTGTAACTAAGTATTTATACATGGATTTATGGTTTTACCTTTAAAGCAGGAAGCTTTGCAACTGATTCCGGAATGTTCTCAACGAGGTTGTCGGAAACATCTAGTGACGCGAGTGATTTCATCCGCCAGATGTCACTCGGGAGTGAAGTGATGTCGTTCCGTTGCAAGTTCAATATCTGTACGGTTGTGTGGTCAGTTAGTTAACGTGACCTATACGTATACATACTTTCATAAAAAAGGTTCGAGTGACAAGCCCATCATGGGTTCAAACCTTGGCTCGGTAAAACAAAAATATCGATATCTCTGGAACGGTTGTGTGGCCGAATAGCGCGACCGATTATTGTACAGTGTACTATTAAAAATGGTATCTGGGGGGTGTTATTGACAGAAAGTAATGAAGATTTAAATATGGAACTGCCAATTACAATCAAATGTGTATCAATCAAAATACCAGATGCTTTTAGTCTAGCATCCCGTAGCACTTTTAAATTTATTTATATAGGATAGGATAATATATTCATGTTTATCCCGGTTAATGGAAAAACGTAAGGGCGGTAACACACGGGAAATCGTCAGATCACCTGGTCCCTATTGTCGAATTACCGAAGCTATTACAGTGTGTAGTGTTTGATTCAGACGTTCCCTCACTTACACCCATCGCTCTACTAGTTTCGTTAAAGTCAAACCAAGGTAGAACCCATCGCTCTACTAGTTTCGTTAAAGTCAAACCAAAGGCGGTCATCGTACGTTAATATTAACTCTTTGCCTCCCAACTCGCGATATATCGCGAGTTGGTGAACAAACATGGTGTCCCGCGTCCCTATATATAGGGGCAAATCTAAAATGCGATTTCTCCGCAACGCGTAATGTTAGAGAGCTCAGCTATGGCTCATTCGATCAAGGAAAGCCTGAAATTTATTCTCTGTAATTATCTTGGAGAAATATTCAAAATGTGAGGAGTGATAGCCTTTCTTTTTCAAGGCTTCGCCTGTGTTTTTGCTGAATTTTACACGAGTTTACACGTGACTAACTCAGCGAATAGGAGTCGTGTTAAATTGGGGAGAAGCTCTTTTTGTCAAGCAAGTGTTTCTTTACATTCTCTGTGAATTTCGTGCCGTTGAGATAAAAAGGAGAGCGTTGGTGACGTTTTCGCAGCAGGCGGTTATGCTTCGTGTTCACCAAAGCATGAATCCAGCTGGGCCTGCTGAGCGCACGATAAAGAAAAAGGCGGCGAGACTAGCTAGTTCGGTGTGCCCTGCTTTGAAGAATATTGGATATAGTATTTGCGTTTGTTTGGTTTTGTATGCCCTTTTTACACTTCCTTTCACTGTTCTTTTTTATACTTTTTACTATTTTAGTTCTACAAAACTAAAAACTTCAATGCGTTTTGGTTCAAGTTTTCATAATATAGTCAGAAAAAAGGGAAATTTCAATTACAAATAGTAAAAAAACTACTGAAGATAGAAATACAGTTCGAATTTTCCTGAGTACAAAAACTATTAGACAATCTACATTCCAATTTTCATATCATTTGGGCATTCCAATAATAAGTGAGTATTTCGTTTGTCAGTGCACCTCAAATTTTTCAAAGTCGAGCAGAATTTTCTTTGCATAAAAAGTGGTGTTCACTAAAGTTTACATAATATATTCTTTATTAGAGGTAGATTTTAGATGTGCAGTTTGTTTAAAAGAGGGATAAATTATCTTTCCAACCATACTAAATATTAAATCATAGCATAAACTTTAGAAAAACTGTGCTAATTTGAAAATGACTAAAAATTGTAAAAAACACTGCGGGACAGCATGTTTGAATTAATGCATTTGGCCGGGAGTGAAAGAGTTAAACCCTGTAAATTATCAGTCTGCGGCGTACGGACCTGCATTCTATAGAGATACGGCATGTCCGTGGGAATCTGCTTCACGTAATTGTAGGATATATTCAGCTGGATGAGTGAGGCGAGAACGTCGATTCGATCGTTAGGAAGCTCCGGTAGTTCGTTGTCTGCGGAGCGGATGGTTTTTGGTGGGTTAGACTTATGGTTGGATCAGAAACCGATGGTCATGGGTTCGAAACTGTCATCTTACTGGTCGGTTGTTTTTTTTAGCAAGGCGTTTAGCGGACATCGATCAAAGTTATTTGATTTATAGTTCGAACCAAAACTAAAACATTCTGTAACACTTTCAACACACTGCACTGGCCCCAACGTAAGCATGAGAAAATCTAATAAAAATCATATTTAAACACTTTCTACATATTTCCACCGCAAAATATAGACATGAAACCTTACATACGCTTTCAGCACATCAGACAATAACCAGCCATCAAATTCCCACCTGATAAATCCATCTGGGTTAATTTGTTCAACTCCCCGAAGTTTTCCGGCAATTTCTTGATCTTGTTTCCCGATATGTTGAGTATCTGGAGCGATCTGTGACGCATGTTATGATGTCATAGACGATCAGGTATTTTACAGATAAATGATGTCATAGATGATCAGGTGGACTTACTGATTTACCCAGGTGTTGGCAACATGAAGCTCTTTTATATTTCTGATGTAGTTATTAGTATCGATTAAAATGACTCTTACATTATATCTTCGAAACTTAGCCAAGTAACCAAAAAACACATCTATTCTATCGTTTCATCGTAAAGACATTAAAAAACATAACTATTTTGTCCTATACTACCACATACAAAAAACGTGAATATATTATACTATAGCTCATAACAACTATACCAAAACAGGAACAAAAATGGGTTTCCTTAATATCAGATCACCCACCTTAACTTGACAAGGTTTTGCGTGAACTCTTCAATTGCATTGTTCTGTAGATAAAGTTGGCGGAGATTAGTAAGAAGGGAAATCTGCTGGGGCAACCCTTCTATCTGGTTGTTCGAAGCGTCGAACGTTTCAAGCAGTTTCAGCCTGCCAACATTTCCTGGTAGAGCTATTGAACGAAAAAGGTTTTTTTTTATATATAAAACAAAAAAATCAAAATCAAATCAATACAAATTTATTTTTATATATAAAACAAATCAATGTTTTTGAAACAATATATTAAAGCCGGCTTCCCTTAGTACTAAGTCCACTTTACCATACGCTCTTCTTCAGGGCTTGAAATCGGGTTAATTAATTTTTATTTTATCAATATTGATTTCGCCTAGGCTAAACTAAATTTATTTAATTATATCCCTTTTTTCTAGTGACATGTTTAACGACTTTGTTGTGTCGTATTTTCCAGTTCCTGTTCCGTGATTTGCTTAATTTCTCATTATTTAATACTGGGGCAAAAAGAGAATAAACTAAACTAAAAGATGGTCGTTTGTTGGAAAGGTTTAGTTTATTCGTTTCGCATTCCTTTTACAACACATTGTTATAAATTATGACACATGCATAGGACATTTTTCGAAAAAGGAGAACAGTCGTTAAAGCAAGTGTCCTTCAAATCGCCAATTCTTTAACTGTCAGAATTATAAACCTGGTCTTGTGTGAAGTGTATTAAATCATTGTGGCATTGAGCTAATTGTGCTAGCAGCAGTAAATACGAGGAACATTGCAGCAAAATAGTATAATTAACCACCTTCGTAGGATACTATTCATAGAACATTGTTTTGAAGTTTATTTGGCGCACAAAACTCACCGTTGATTGAGTTTCCGGAGATCTTGAGATCCTTGAGAAACCGACAGTTGCAAAGAGGAAGTGGAAATTCCTCCAGTTCGATTCTCGACAAGTCCAGCGCGGTTACCACCCGCTTCAGGTCTCTGTGCAAAGTGCGGTGAAATGTCTTTGGGGTAGGATACCCATGTTTTAAAAGGTTTGGTTTATGTACACATAGGGGTTATAACAGCGGCAGTTGTAAGATTACATTGCGCCCATATATTTTGGGTTACCGGAGCTTTGCAGTGTGATAATACATTATAGGACAACTTTAAAAGCGGGGAAGAGATGGAAGGAGAGAATCGTTTTATTAAAACTATGAAAACTAGTTTTAACCCTGTCCCAAACACTAATCTCAACCCCAGAACTAACCCTATTTTTAACCTCAGCCCTTACTCTAACCCTAATTTTCATTTTATTAAGAAGTTATTGACGACCGAACAATAACTCACTTGAAAATCTTCGTAATTAGGCTGCGATTATCCTCGCCAGCTATTGGGGGTAATCTCCACGGGTTCCCGGCAATAAGGATGGTACGGAGCGATTGTGGGGCCATGTCCGGGAGGGGCATCCCCACTATATTGTTGCCCCCTAAATCGAGGGTGTGCAGCATTCCTAGGTGTTTGATCGACTTGGGAATTTGTGAGATGTGGTTCTCGCCGAAGTGCATCTGGTATGAGATGAGTTTGGTTGGATAGAATACTCTTATTAGGGTAGGATAAGATATTCATGTTTATCCACGTGAATGGTAAAACCAAGTGAGTTAACACACGGGTCAGATCACGTCGCGCCCACCGTCGGGTATTTCCGCGGTTGGGAAAACGAAGGGTGTTATGATAATGGCAATCGTCAGACTACAGCGTGTCTAGGGGTTGGGCGGTTTTTTAGGGCTTCGTCATTGAGTTGGATCTGCAACCGATGGTGGTTGTGTGCTTGGACAAACATTTAGAGAACATCGTCCACACTAATTGTATTTATGGTTTTAACCAAAACTGAAACGATGATACCCTGTGCCCACAGTCAAAGAACCATAGATATTCTCAACTGGGTTCAACTTAGAATGGTTTAATCCTTGCAGGCCTGACTGACAGTTTAGCTTGGTGGGTTCGTGCGTTGCCTTTCAGACAAATGGTTGCAGTTATAAAGCTGGTCTCAGCTATTCGCTTTTGTGCTTGGGCAAGGCACTTATGGGAAATTGACTGAACCCAGGAGATTAATGGGTTATAGTTATACCAAATTGAGGGAGCATCTAAATTATACACAATACATTGCAATAGATCAGATAACTCGACGGAGTGCGCGATGACCCTTGGTTTCCCCATTTACTGGAATAAACACGAATATTGTACGGTCGTGTTGCCGAATGGTGGACGCGACTGATACATATACCGTAATGTAAAATAAAGAACGGTCTTAAAGACGACCCCAGCATGGTTTCACAACTAGGCTCGGTAAAAATAAAATTAAATAAATAAATAAACACGAATATCCTACTTTAAGCCACACCGACCTGTTCCATTGTTCTCCACTTCCGCAGGTCCTCCGGAAGCTCTATGAGTTCATTATGGGATACGTCGATAACCTGCAGTAGCTGGTCCTCGCCAAGCGTGGTCGGTAAAGTCTCCAAGTGGTTGCGTTGCAAGTAGAGTTGCTTCAACGACTTCATGTGTCCGATAGATGGCGGTATGGAGGCAAGATCGTTGTCAGCAAGGTTCAGGATGAACAACCACCTGTTTGTGATGTCACATTTAGTAATGTCATAGCTCATAATGGCAAAAAAAGGAAAATTATCCTAAAACAACTTTTGAAAAACAACACCTTACAGCAGTGGTTCTCGATCTTTTTGACCTCGTGGCGCACCCGAGACCAATTAAGAAACGAACGGGCGCACTTTGCACAGAGACTCAAAACAATATGCTAAATTCTCAAACAATTTAGGAAAAATATGGAAAATTAAAAGTTTAATTTAAATAATTTCATCACTAAATTTTTCACATAACGAAATTACTGTTTCTTGAGTGCTTTTGCTTTTTGGAAGTTAATGTAGAACTAACGTTACAATGGAAAAGAACGAACTAGACACTAACTATTTAGTAGTTTTTGATCTATGCACACTTTGTCGTAAATTTACGAAATGCAAGTGTGGCGCACCTAGCTAACCCCTGTGGCGCACCAGTGAGCCGCGGCGCACCATTTGAGAAGCACTGCCTTACAGAGACTTACTTAAAATGCTTTTATTGGTATAGATTCTATATGATTCCATCAGGAAAAATATTAGGATGAAGGGAAGATATTTAGGTTTATCCTTGTAAATGGGAAAACGGAGGGAATGTTAAAACCCGGGCAATCGTCAGATTACCTTGCACCCATCGACGAGTTACCGGAGATATTTCAGTGTGTTGCGTATGATTGAGACGTTCCCTAGTAGAACCCAGTAAATCACTTGGTTCAGGCAACGTCCGTACATTGCCGTGTCAAGAAACCAACCGACTAGCTAGAATCCAGTGTCGAACTTACACCATTTTAACCATTAGGCTAATGGCGTAAACCTAATGGTAGAGTAAACAATAACATAGCTGTAACATGTAGGATAAAACAAGATGCGATATCGTTCGACTGTAGCCACGAGGTAATTGCGTATTCTAATAGAAAATGACTAAAATCCTTTGATAACAATGAAAGTCGTTACGAAGCGTAAGAAAGACTGGAAACACTCGAATAATTACCGCAATGAGTCCATCTCCTGGGGAAGTGTTGCAATTCGGTTTTTCGATGCATTCAGTGTTTCCAGGTGCAATAATCCTGTAATATATTGTAATTTTCACTCGCTGCCACATCTGGTGGTGGAATCATTAAGGACCTGCTGCTTAGTACAACACCTAGTGGTGGAAACATCAAGAACCTGGTACTCAGTACAACACCTAGTGGTGGAAACATCAAGAACCTGGTGCTCAGTACAACACCTAGTGGTGGAAATATTAAGGACCTGGTGCTCAGTACAACACCTAGTGGTGGAAATATTAAGGACCTGCTTCTTAGTACAACACCTAGTGGTGGAAACACTGAGGACCTGGTGCTCAGTACAACACCTAGTGGTGAAAACTGAGGACCTGGTGCTCAGTACAACACCTAGTGGTAAAAACATTAATGTCCTGGGGCTCAGTACAGCAGCCACTGATAGAAACACTGATAACCCACCTATAAGAGGCCTAAGACTATGAAGCTGGTTGGAAGAAATGTCGAGTTGCTGCAGAGAGACGAGCTCATTCATATCTTGCGGCAGATTTACCAACTTATTGCAGGAGAGAAATAAACATCGAAGTTTCTTTAAAGCACCGATCCCATCTGGTATCGTCTCCAATCTGAAATAACCGGGGCATTATTCAGGGCGGCTCGACTGCGTGCACATGATGCATACTCATTGGAAGTAAGGTCGAGTGTGGAAAGGGCGTAACCGACGCTGTACACGGTGGCAGGGAGGACCGGAAGCTGGTTGTGGGAGACGTCAAGGTGGTGTAGGTACTTCAACGATCCAAGCGCTATAGGGATATATGATGTTTATGTTTATCCCCGTAGGCATGAAAACGCAACAAGCGTTTTGATGTAAACAACTAAATTAGCTCGCATCCACCGCTTTGTTAACGGTTATATTGTACTGTTTTGTGGGTGATTTATATGCTCTTTCTAGTAAACGATTAATCCAGTTGGTTCAGGAATGGTCGCTAAGTGTCCTACCAAAGGATGCAACCGACTAGCTAAAAAGGTGTGATTTGCAACCCTGGGCTGAAAAGCGACACACACACTTAGCTAATTAATCGGTCGTACAGTGTGGAAGAAATTGTAAAGAAGTACGGTCGTGTGGCCGAATGCTAAACGCAACCGTTACATTTACCGTATTACATACAAAAAAAAAACTTAGTGACAAGCCTGGTATGGCTTTAAAACGGCCCGATTGAAAAGAGTAAAAATAGTAATACTCTGGTAGCAGAACGGCCTTGTGGCTAAGTGGTAAACGCAACCGTTACATATACAGGATTATTTTTAAAAAACGGTCTTAGCAACGATTCCCGCGTAAGCCGCTATTTCTGTGCCGCTTATAATTGTTCACTAAATGCAAGGATTGCCTTATGTATACAGAAGAGATATTAACATTGCGCAGTGTTAAACCAATCAATGGGTTCGGACAATGTTCACTTAATGCCTTGACAAGAATACAAACGACTCGCTGCCGACTAGTTACCTAGGTTATACATATTACCGTTCGGCCTACAGTATGACGTATTTTATGAGATACCCGGGAATGCAAGTATGAAATAAGTCTTCCCACAAGGGAGTTATATCTAATTATCGTAACATTGCAACAGCTTTAACAATAACACTAATGGAGTGATGTGTACAACTTTGCAAATGAGCAAACAGCTTTACATTGCTCCAACCAAATCGTATATAAGCAATGTTTGATTATCCCGCATTATGTAACAGCTCCAGCAGCTCAACTATGTAAAGCATTAATTTCCATTTCACCAAGCCAAGTTTTAAAAACCCTGACAGGTTGACCATAAAGATAACTTTTTTTTATAGAAGTCGGTATATGTATGGGTCGCGTTAACCATTCGACCACACGAACTTACATTAATATCCATTTAAGCAGCAACCCTCCCACTTACTTGACTGCGTTGGCACGGTATCTATAACGATTAAATTACAACTGACCGGTAGGCAGTGTCTTCAACTTGTTGTGGGATACGTTTATGAACGTGAGTCGCTGAAGTCGGTCGATTTCGTCGGGCAGTTTCGTAAGTTTGTTGTCCGAGAGGTTCATGTGCGAAATGTTGCCCTTGCTCTTTTTGGATATTACGATCGCGGGCAACGCTTCGATTTGGTTGCGCGACACGTCCAGCGATCTCGGCAGCGCGTATATTGACTTCGGAAGGACTTTGATTGAGTTTTGCGAGACATTCAGCATAGTCATGTTTGACTGGCCGATGTTCTTCGGCAATTTCTTGATCTTGTTATTCGAAACCACACAAGTTTCAAGCCCTGATGCCTTGTGGATGGTTTTCGGGAGGGTTTTGAGCCTGTTGTCGGAGACATTAAGCGACGAAAGTTTCTTCAGTTTCGTTACCGATGCGGGAAGCGCCCCTGTGATTGTGACGTCATTATATTTGTGCCGTTGAACTGACGTTAATTCTGCCCGCTTACGGACGTTATACGATCGCTGTCGCAACGCTTCGAGAAAATTCACAGGCTTACCAAGTAAAAAACGTATGAACATAGACTTACCTATGACGTTGTTCCTGACGTCAACCTCGTTAAGATACTGCAGGGCCGATATGCTCCGGGGGATCTTCTTAATCTTATTGTTCTGTGCGTGGAGAACTCTGGTCATCAGTGCCAGCTCCTCGTTCGCGTAAATCTCCTCGGGGAGAGCCTACGTCATGATATGACGTCATTAAATGCGTCATTATGACGTCATCAAACAGTGATACCTTGATGTTAACAGTATCCATCTCCACAACGACTTTGTTGGAGTATCTGTGCATGTGACGGACCACGTTCTTCGGAAGTGACGCATACGTACTTCCGGGTCCAATACGGGGAGGAGGCGCCTCTTTTTTCCCACGACCACGTGAGCTAGCAGCACGTGACATGCTCCCGGACGGGTAAGGGACGGATTTGGATTTCTGTCAAAACAAATGTTTAGAATAGGATATTCATGTTTATTCCCGGGCATGGTAAAACACAAGGGACGTTAATACACGGGCAATCGTCAGATCACCTTGCGCCCTAGGACACAACCGAAAGCTCTCTACCAGTTTCGAACCTATAACCTTTCGATCGTGAGAGGCATCAATCCACCAAGGTATGCGGTCGGATTTTTATCTAGTGATGTTTAGCGTGCGATTAACTGCTAGTTTTCTTCATGGCACACTGTAAGGGTATAGGCTTCTATAGTTAATGCATCAGATTCAAAGCCTTTCTGTCCTGCACCGGCCTCGATTATATATTAGCAACGAAAAACCAGTATGGCTAACTCCATCATAGCGCAATTCTGCGGCGTTAAAATGTTGTCGTGTCCTAAATCTTATTTTTTAAATAGAAATTTATTTCTAACACATGTCAAAGAGTGGAAAAACGCTAAAAAAATAAAAAAGAGGCGAAAATAAAACGGGAAATCGTTTAGGGGTAGAATCAAGTACCTATATAGCATAATATTGTCCCAAACATGCCACTACCTGACAAGGTATTTTAATTCCTCAACTACCTATCGTCATATTATACATAATGCTAAAACTTGGCTTTCGGTTAGGCAACCCATTATCACCTAATTATATAATGGTAATTCAAACTTTAAGAGCATAAGCTCAATTTAAATAAAGATCAAAAACACGAAAAGCAATACCGACCAAACGTTTATACTTTCTTTGTTTTATACTTATTGATATCATAACTAACCTGAATCATTTTAGGAGCCAAATTTAGACTAGACTTAATTAAAATTACGGTTTTAACCAAATTCGATTTTTGTTTTTAATTTCCGCATTAATATTTCATAACATTGTCGTTTATGACGTCATATTTATAAGATGCTAGTTATTCAAACAACTACTAACCTTCTAAAATTTGGGCTAAGTTTCTAAGACTCTGCAATACATCGAGTTCCAGAACATGTACCGACTCCCCAACTCACCTACGTCACAACGGCACCATTGTTACGCTTGTAAGGTTGCTTAGAGACAGCGACCTCATAGAGCGATGTGTTTGTTTAGTCACAATCGAACAAACAAACCAAAGGTCACTCGAGGCCAAATTGGTTGGATCCAATTTTTGCATCAAAATAATTTGCAATGTTTTATTATTGTACTTGTTAATGAATGCCGCCTTAAGGACCTTTGTTAGTGTCGCCTATCGACTGTACAGTTTGACGGTATAAATACCAAACAAAGCAAAGATGGTGCTGCCTATATACGTCATATCTAGCAAATTAAAAGCGTCATAACTTCATAATACCTACTCAACATAGGCACTCAATATGAGATATTAGTTTATCCAAGTTTATTAAAACCGCTTCTTCAATACAACGGAAAAAAATAAATACAAATATGCTGTATAACAGCAGTTGCTATAAACGACAATAGTTAAAATCTACCATTTGTTATATGCTTTGAGTTTTCAAAAAAATACCACACTGCATTGATACATGGAATGTTTCATGCACTAAAACATAAAGCTAATTTAGCCGTTTCGGCTTGGGACAGAATAGGACAATCAAAAACATTAAATTCCCAGAACTTTTGTAGTGCGTTTTTGGTATATCACATTGTAATTAGGTCAGTGGTTCTTAAACTGGGTTCGATCGAACCCCAAGGGTTCGATGAGTCAGTATCAGGGGTTCGGCGGAGATTAGGATAAGTACACACACGCTATGTTGTTATATTTTGAATTTCAACGAAGGGCTCGGTGAATGCCCGCATAAAACTTGTGGGGTTCGGTACGTCCAACAAGTTTAAGAACCACTGAATTAGGTTAGGTTTGTGTGAATTTCTAAAACAATATAAAAGGGAAATTAATTTAAACAAAAGGTAACCATGATGTCATAACTGTATCAAACTCCAATTGATAGAAATCGATGCGTAAAAATTCGCTGTCGTCTGATAATCTTTTATTATTGTCATAATGGCGATTGTATTGGATGTCGCGTGTTCATTGTGATAGTTTGGATTGAATGAGTTAACACATTTTAATGAAATTGTCGAATTTTTCTTAGGGGACGTTTGTATTTACTATGAACTGAATTTTTCGTGTAGAAGGTACACATGTCCATAGTAGTGATTAGACTGACACTGAGAACGCTTCTTTGCGTTTTCCTGTAGTAATATAGCGGTAACGGGGGTAATATGGGACTATACAATCATAACTAAAGCTAGCGTACAGTATTGCCAGAGTGCTCTGTCCTCATTTCTTGTGAATTATGATGAAGAGTTGTGTTGCTGGAAAATTTGCTCGAATAGGTTAATATTCAGAATTCGGTTTTAAAATGCACATATTAGGATAGTATAGGATAAGATATTCATGTTTATCCCCGTGAATGGGAAAACCAAGGGGGTTAACACACGAGCAATCGTCAGGCCACCTCTCGGCCATCGTCGGGTTACCAAAGCTATTGCAGTGTGTTGTATAGGATAGGATAGATACGTTTCTTTAATTTGGTGGAACCCATTAATCTGCTGGGTTGAGGCAATGTCCGTAAAGTGCCTTGCCTAAGGACACAACCGCCTAGCTTGCGACCCGTTTTGCACCTGCAACCTTTCGATTGAAAGACGACGCACTTAACCGCTAGACCAGGGGTGCTTACACTTTTTCAGCATGCGAGCTACTTTTAAAATGACCGAGTCAAAATGATCTACCCACTACAAAAATGCAAAGGCGAAAGAGCGGCGCTTTCGGCAAGTTTTGCTGTACTTAGAGCCGTTGTTTGATTTGATTGGTCACCCGAACGGCAACATTCAGTTGTCATCTGAATGGCTGCCCTGTATATCAATCAAGTGACGGCATTAAAGCTAGAATGATAATTTTTAATGTCACGCCGCGATCGACCATTACCACCTTCGCGATCAACCGGTAGATCGCGATCGACTTTATGAGCACCCCTGCGCTAGACCAACCGGACAACTATTAATAAAGCCTTTCAAAATAAAAACCAAGCAAGGAAAAATATCAGAGGTCGTTTACGTTAACACAACTGATTTTTATGTAGTATAAAATTTTAAAATAACCTTGCTGTCGAGTCCACGTGTCCCTAAAAATGTGGATTAATGAAACTTAAACTTATATAACACTTTAAATAGTTTTTGAAAGTAAAAAACTGATAGGGCATACGTGGTAATCTGACTATTTCCAGATCGATCCTAGTTTGCGGCCACGGCAATAATACAAACATCACACATTTATTTTTATCTATTTGCGTTCTGTGGAAATGTTTTTTCACCGTGGGGACGTTTGTAATTACTATAACCCGAGTTATTTTGTTTTGGAATTTATATATAATAGAGAGAGATATTTTTTAAATTTAAAGAATTATTCAATTTTTCCCTGTTTCTTTGCAGGCATTTCCCCATTATTTAAACAAACTCAGATAAATAGGGTTGAATTAGATATAAACGAAGTAAAGTCGTTTAGCAGGTGATTGCTATCACGGGAGTATAGAAAATCTCGGGTTAAAGTAATTTCCAAAAACTTGGAGGACGAACGAAGGTTTGTTATGATCTATTTAGAAATTTATTTTTCATACAGATTTATACCACAAAGTTATTAGAAGGACAGTACGAAATCAAAAATTGATAAGGGAAAAACGTTTTAACTGTATTGGTTAAATGCTTGTATTTATTCCTGTTACGTCAGTAAAGGAAATGTGAACTAAGGATAGGATATTCTTGTTTTAAATAAAAAACTCCACTAAATATGACTTAAACCTTAGTGTTATTTACATTACTGGCGCACTTTTATTTTTTAATTAAAAGATTGGTAAATTACCCTTCAATCTGCTTTATGACACCCTCCTGTCCACATACATCGCATGTGTATGCAGTGGCGTACCCAGGATTCTGTAACCGGGTAGACAACCGCGAGCGAAGTGAGCACTCAATTTA
>CH002703.1:25441-39744 GCA_000149265.1 Ciona savignyi
AAATTAGCCTTAAGTTAGCTAATCTAGATTTTTAGCTTTAATTGTTCATATACCTTTGTCTGTTTGTATGTAAATCAAGTTTATTCACATATTCAGCAATTATGAATAGCTATATATTGTTTCTTTGTCTTATTTTACATGGCCAACTGAGTTCCGCAGAATATGAAGACTGGATTGATCCATTTGATATGTTTGGGGAATCAGATCAACAAATAGTTGACAGATCTAAAAACCTACCATGCAAACCTGTATCACCTACCATCTGTCCCAGCGAAGCAGATATTCTAGAAAAATGTCCAAAAGTTTGCCCTGAAATTTCTACGGACATGGTGGATGGAGAAGGTCATGTTTTCTTAAAGAGGTTTATCCGATATTATCTTTCCAGACTTGGCCAAGTTGGGAAACCCAATGGAGAACATATGGCAAAGTTTAACATTCACGTTTTCCTTGACCAATCTGATTGGAATGCTATATCCGGATTTTTAGATGACGGCAACGTAGTATCTGTTCAAGAAGCTTTATATAAGTTGGAGAAGTCCATAAAAACAGTTTCCCCAGGAGATTTCGATGACTCAAATACTGATAGCCACTGGAGATGGAATTTTGAAGAAAAATTCCATATCTCACTGGATGACGCTATTAAGTGCTCTGTTTTGTTGTTTATTTTCTTCGCCACAATGACCATTCAGTTCCGGAGTTCAATCTCATGGAAGGGGCTGTTTAAACGGCTTTTAATCTTTGCTTTAATGTTGAGCCTTCCGTGGACGTACATTCATGAATATCAACTTGCTGTTGCAGAGCACAAAAGTCATGGTATCAATGTGCCTCAAAACTGCCTCGATGAACAACGACAACTCACCACAATAGAAGCACTCAGCCAATCCTTTCGGTCTATGTTTAGCACGACAAAAGACCCATGCACAAAATACCACGAGAACTTCCTAATATCTCCCATACTAAAAGTCCCACCCACTAAAATACTTGCCGTCACTTTATCAAAGTTCATCCTTGAGCCTCTAAACCACGTGGGAACGAGCTTTAGCATTACGTTTAAAAACATGTTCTCGGAACTACCAATTCAGCTCTGGATTCCTGCCTTTATCTTCATCTTGATCTGTATGCTAGCTGTGCTTCTGTTTTTTACAGTATGCTTTGGTTACTCCTGGAGCCTGAATCTTCCATTTTGGTCAGGCTTGCAAATCGCCCCTTCTCAACCACAGTACCACCCACAGATTGAACAAATAAACGACTCCAATCGTCGGCTACAAGCAATTGAAAATCTGCTACAGGAGCGTCAACCCCCTGCCCCGATTGCTCCATCCCAACCAGGGATGGTGTCCAACCTTCTCTCTGCTATTGGGTACGGCCCCACCTCGAGCCCCCAAACCCCACCCCAGAATAACCCCCAAAATAATGACCAATGGGGTGTAGATGATGTTGGAGGCCCGAATAACGATTACCAACCACCCCCTTATCCACCTGCACCACCTGCACCACCTGCAGGGTGCAGACGTAGAAATCATATCCCAAATGAACCCATCCCTGAGTATAGGCCACCAAATAGCCCCAGATCAAACCAAACAGGCCCCAATTCCCCGACGTCAAACTCCAGGCGAGAAAATAGCTCCGATTCTCAACTTGGACCTATAAATTACCCTGATTCAAACTTAAGACCATCAAATTTTCCCAGATCATACTCAGGACCCCCAAATTTCCCGGGATTAAATACATCACGCTCAAATTGCCCACCACCACCCCATACTGAACCGCCACCATACACCACAGAACTTCCCTACCCAGCAGATGCCCCAGTAGTTGCTGATATAGCGGATGATGATGCCTTTGCATCTGGAGATTACCGTGGGTTATTTGACCCTAATACTCACCGTCCATGCCAAATTGATGATCCCAACTTTGTAGAGGACCTTTCTGCTGATGAGAACAATACCAACCCCGCCAACGAGATAACAAGAGAAATTGGTTTCAGTAATGCGGTCCTTCATGGTGAAACAAACCCAAAGTCCCCTAGCCCGGAAACTGTCGCCACGTCTGATCGGGAATAATAACAAACATCAATCGTTGTTTTTATGATTCTCGTTTTTATAAATTTAAATTTTTTTCAAAATTAATAAAACAACTGATACATTGTCAGTAAATATGCGATTTTCAGATAATTATTGTTTGTTCTTCAAAGTTTTATTTTAGGGCGGTTTAAATATTAGATTTTTGAAATCAAGTTCGCTAGTGCATTGTGTGGTTTGCTTCTATGTTTTTGTTTCTATTTTTAAACAAGGCAACACAAAAGCAAAGAATCTTATTATCAGAGGACATTTCAGAATAATCCTTCACTCAATTTCAATTCATTTTGAAGTTCAGTGTTATTTCCGTTGTTACAAAATGCCTTTTGATAAAAAGAATCATTGATGGAGGTGCTGGAAAAAAAAGTGTAGCTAACACTGTCATTTTCAGTACTGTTTCTTGGTTTAAAGACCTTTTTACATTTCTTTGCATTAAATGCTCTTGTTATTTTTCTATTTTCTGTTGCTACTTGCTATGCTTACCAATCGCGATTGCAATTTTAGAAATTAAGATTTAATTTTAAAAATGAGGTTGGTAACAAGATTGCAACAACAATTGGTCAACGCCGCAAAGGTAAGAATTTTTTTTTAGTTTTTTAAATATAATGAACTAGTTTCAAAGTGAAATTTGTAGAAATGATAGATCATGTCCAACAGAATGCATGTTGTAAATTTTGAGATTAAAAAAAAACGTGTTTAAAAGGATGCAGTGGCACTTTTCAGAACCAGTTTATGCGTTCTAAACTGCCCCATTTATAAACATAGAAAGCTCTATTTACTATATAAACATAAAAAAGAAATTGTATCTAAATTTTATAAAAAAGAAAAATATCTAAACTTAAAAAATGTTTACTTGTGTCTCACATATAAATTTCCTGATTTTAAAATTCCATTGAATTGTTTAATACCTTTTGATGTTCATTTGACCGAGCAGTCCACATGATTTGGCAGTTAACCTTATAAATTAACTACAATTTAATGATATGGTAAATTGTATCTTATGATCATGTTTGGTCAGTAATTCCAGCCGAAATAGGATATAGGATATTTATATTTATCCCTATGAATGGGAAAACGAAGGGAGTTAACATACGGGCAATCATCAAATCACAGTTGGGTTACCGAAGCTATTGCAGTGTGTTGTAAATGATTCACATGCTCCTTTAATTTGGTGGAACCCATTAATCCGCTGGATTCAGGCAATGTCTGTTAAGTGCCTTACCCAAGGACACAACAATTAGCTAGCGACCAGTTTCGAACTTGCAACTTTCTGGTTAAAAGGTGTCGCACTAACCCACCAAGTTAACGATAAAAAGTTACTATTACACCACAGATAACGAAACCGGTCAAGGAGAGCGCAATATATCACGGCAACGCTCATACAACCACCGCAAAGGTACCGACCCCAGGATCCAGTGGGACAGGTGGTGGTACATCATTATTATAATTATCTTTTTGATGAAATTTGTAAATTTATAATTGTCTTTTTGATGGAATTAGTAAATTTATAATTGTCTTTTTGATGGAATTAGTAAATTTATAATTGACTTTTTGATGGAATTTTTAAAATCATAATTGTCTTTTTGATAGAATTTGTAAATTTATAATTGTCTTTTTGATGGAATTTGTAAATTCATAATTGTCTTTTTGATATAAATGCTATTATGGAATATATTTATATAATTTCACTAAATCCTTTTAGAAACGTCGTAATTTTAAACCTAAGAGTTGTTATAAGACGACAACTAGTCAGATTGCCCTGTTCCCACTGCTGCAACATTTGTGGCCACAATATTGCTCAGTTTTAGTACAACCCAGTAATTTATTGGGTTTAAGTAACATCCGCTTAGTGCTTTGCCTAAATACCACACTGCTAGCTGTTTTTTCTTCGATTCTTAAACAAACACCAGATGACAGATTAATGATCTACCCGTAATATTTCCAACTGTTTCATTTACTCTGGTTTACTATAAATCATCTCTATTTGACCAAAAATAGCACGACAAACATGAAAAAACACTGTGTAAGCCATTAATGATACCAACAGGTGGATTTGAAGGAAAGGCCACTACATCAAGAGAAGAATTTGCTCAACATTTCCCAAGGACGTATATGCTGCAGGAGCATCACTTGGTAAGTTTATTGTGCCCGCTGCTCAGATCTTAAGAAATCGAAACGAAATTAAGTAAGGGTTGCCAGAATTACAACATTGAAAGTTGCATTGCAAATTCCTTTGGTTAAGATATTTGGCTAAGCCACTGAGTGTAAAGGTTAGAGCATTGTAATCAAAACAGACTGATTACTGGTTCCATTCTCGCCCCCTACTTTTATTTAGGCTGCTTTGAATAAGTTGATTTGGGTTGGTCATTTAAAGTTAAGTTGTAAGTCACAGAAAATTTTTTTCAGTAAGAAAGAGTACTCCCTTGACAATTCTGTTTTAAAGACTGTTGTTTTCACTCTTACTGGCGATTAGCATACTGGTATGTTAGCTGATAACCAAACGTTGTTACAATACATTTTATTATCTTATTACAGTTTTTTTCGGGAAAATATAGCAAACTAACCAGTAACAACTCATTCTCCACAGAAACAACTGACGGAGAATAAACTGCCCGTTCACATGGCGGGAAAATACGATTCTGTTCTTATACCTGTCCTTATTGCTGTAACAATGCTTTCGTGTCTTTATACTATCAAAGAATTAATTGCATTCAAGAAATAAGTTTTTTTGGTTCAACATGTGAAGTAAAGCTTGTTTGGGATTTTTTATTTATGAAATTTGTTTGTTTTGCCAATAAATATTAACATATAGTGACTTGTGTTTTGGCTAAGACGATGGGATTAAACAACCTGGTTAAGGTTAAAGCAAGCGTTTCATATGTGTCTTCAAATATACGAAATTCATGGGTTGGGAAAGTGCAAGGGTCCGTTTGACAAATATTATTGTTATAAATATCTGTTTGTGTGGCCCAATAACTAGGAGATCTGACCGGACAGAATCAATTTATAAAATCCGCTGCTTTCTATGCATATACCTATCTTCTCTGTGAAGCTATTTGTAAACACGTGGCTAAATATGTTACGACGTTCATGTTTCCCCTCTGTGACTGTGATAACACAAACGGCGTTATCGAACGCGTAACTGTCAGATTGCCTGGCTGACTGTAATGTGTTGTGTATAATTAAAACGTTCCTTCAGTTTTAGTAGAATCCCTTTATCCACTGGGTTCAGGACCTTACAGTGCTGCTGCAGTGTTAAGTACCGTGCATTTGCATCAACAAAATGAAATAGAGAGACTGCATCAACAAAATGAAATAGAGAGTTTTATCCTTTCCGTAAGCCTATATTTTATTTGTTCTACTGGTTAGCTTGGTGGGTGGTTGTGAGGTAATCTGACGATTGCCCGTGTGTCAACCCTCTTGGTTTCCCCCATTCACGGGAATAATCATGAAAATCCTATTCTCTTTACTTGAATGGGAAAACTTAGCAGAGTTACTACAAGAGTAATAATTCACTGATGAAACTGATAAAACTCGACGTGATGTTGAACTAACGCAACCTTGCGAACAAAATGCCGAAAGTGAAGATTACAATGAACACCGCACCGCCTGCTTGGAGCCGCAGACATCCGCCCGGTGGGTCTAGCGGTTAAGTGCGTCGCCTCTTAATCAAAAGGTTGCAGGTGCGAAACTGGTCGCTAGCAAGTCGGTTGTGTCCTTGGGCAAGGCACTTTACGGACATTGCCTGAACCCAGCGAATTAGTCCGTTCTACTAAATTAAAGAAATGTGTCTATCATATACAACACACTGCAATAGCTCCGGTAACCCGACAGTGGGCGCGAGGTGATCTGACGATTGCCCGTGTGTTAACCCCCTTGGTTTTTCCATTCACGGGGATGCCCGTGTGTTAACCCCCTTGGTTTTCCATTCACGGGGATAAACATGAATATCCTATCCTATCCTATCCTAGATCCGGGCATGCCAGGTCAATTGATTGTATGTAGCCTATTGTACTGTCTCAGCTTCTAATCTAGGAATAAAGAAACCACTTGTAAAGAGTCGGATTGCGAGTCATTGGAGTTTTGGCTGAGGACTGTTAGTTAGGGATCGCAAGGACAGATCTAGTGCATGCAATACGCGCAAATACAAACTGTGAACAAAGCAAATAATAATAAACCGCCACAAGAGCAATCTTCATATTATCTACCCAGTATGAGAGAAGCGTTTCCACACTGGTAGCCGTAAAATTATCTTTGGCCAAACGCCGGGTAACATATGCTCAAGACATTTCTTCACTATTAGTAGAATCCAATAATCCAAACTCTGTAGCCAGGGTCTGGGTTTGATTCCACAACCTTTCGGATACCAGCAGACAGCCGAATACCTGAGTCAATTTACTTTAGTATGATGTGGTCAACTAATTAGTGCTGTGTCATTATTTTTGTTATACAGGTAACACCGATCGGAAAACCTTTTTGACAAATTAGAAAAAAAACATTTTTTCTACGCAGCGGTTACCATAATTTAAAATCCACTAGCGGCAGTCGAGAGAATTCCACGCTGATCAAACCTTTTCTAATCCAAGATGGCGGCAGGTGGAGGTAAATTTCCATTTTGTGGTTTTTAGACAATTCTTTTATAATTTTAAAACATTTTACGATTTTAAATATACCAATATAGAAAATAGTGTAAATTGAAGTGGTGCAGGTTAAAACGTTACAGAATAAATCCGTAAAATGCTCATTTACGTCTCGATGCGATCACACGTGAATTTGGTTGAGATTTGAATTTCTGACAGCGAGCCCATATCTTATCCAACATATCGTACTTAGCCAAAGAGAAAGCGTTGAAAGCCAAGAAGGCGGTCCTGAAAGGCCTTCACTCGCACCGCAAGAAGAAGATGCGAAAGAGCGTTCACTTCCGACGACCACGCACCCTCAAACTTCCCAGGGCACCGAAGTACCCGCGCAAAAGTGTCGCCAAGCGCAACAAGTAAGAGGCTAATTCACATTTGTTTTTGCAAAGCACCAAAGTATAGTATTCCCCCAAAGTAATATGTATTTAATACCACATGCAAGTGTGACCGCATGGTTTCTCGGTGTCTCCTTGTTAAACTGCAGTTTAATTTATTTTCGTATTGTTATTATTTTGTTTTTGTGAGTTTAACAAAATAAAACATGTTTGATTGATGACAAATGTTAATTGCATTTTTACTATCAAATCAAAATATGACTAATATGTGGGTGCCTCCAAATACTACAGGAGCGCTTGGATCACTTAGATTGCTATGGAAAGTAATTCTAACCCTGTCCCAAACACTAATCTCAACCCCAGAACTAACTTTAACCCCAACCCTAACATTAATTTCATGGCTTTTGTAATTACGAAGTATAGTAAGTGATCCAAGCGCTCCAAGTGATTTAAGCGCTCCAAGCGGTCCTGTAGTATTTAGAGGTACCGCTAATATGTTGCTATTGAATTGAGAACCTTGCTTATTATAAATTGCAGCCCCAATAATTTAAGTAATCTACCATAAAAATGTTTTAATATGTACATTTGATGCATAGTAATGTCATCAGCAATTATTGCAAAATTGTAATACATCTATTTATTTTGGGGGGTGGGGGGCAATTAAGGGGGAAAATGTGAAATTATGCACATAAGGGTGTGAGGTTAAGGGCTGGGGTTAATTATCTTTGGGGCACGGTTAGAATTGTTTCCCTTGTCTTTATTTATTTTATATATGCATATTATATTGTTTAATTGGACTGCATTTGCCCACAATTCTCTGCACTGGCAGGCAGTTGCTTGTTCCAATGTCGCGAAATTCTAACGCATGGAAACTTGTGTGTGCACATCGTCCTAAAAATTCCAATATAAAAGACATTTGTCTTTGGGAGGTTTTACAAATAGCAGGGTTCCTATGCGAATGTTGATATGTTTGCAAAATACAAATTTTCTTGTATTTTGCTAAAACAACAGTGGACCTTATAAAGCAGGATATAATGCAAAATTGTGTTCAAATTATATGTAACCATTCGACTCTGGATAAATTACATCAGTAAAAACATCATATAATGTCATAAGGATGGACCAGTTCGCCATCGTGAAACACCCATTGACCACCGAAAGTGCAATGAAGAAAATAGAAGACAACAACACTCTCGTGTTCATTGTCGATCTTAAGGTTTGTACAGCTACTAACTTGCTTTTTTTCTTGAATAACTTACACAAATTGTTTTATTATTAGCAATGCGGGAAGTTAATGCAAGTCTGTGAGAAAGAATGTCTTTTGTTTTGTTTGCTTAACATTTTTTCAAGGTTTCCAAAACTTTCGTGTTTATCTAGAACAGGGATGTCCAACATTTTATTGCAGTGGGCCGCATTTTCACTTAAAATAATTCAATGGGTCGCAGGACCTATTAAATTTCAAGAAAAATTGGTACATAAAAAACCATTAATTTATCATCCTGTATTCCTGTTGCTTTCATACTTACAGCCTACTATTATTGCGCCCCTAAAAGCGGACTGATACATTTTTAATTAAGTAAAATAACTAGTGGGCCGCACAAAAATCTCAGGTGGGCCGTAGGTTGGACATCCCTGATCTAGAAGATGCAAGTTCTTAAACATTATAATGTTTATTAACCGTGTCTTGACGATTGATTTGGACCAAAACTTAAGATTATATTTCTAAAAATTGTCTAAACATTTGAAGAATAAGCTTGTTAGCTGTTTTTCAGTTCTAGTGCCTATTATCTCAATGTTTATATAACTTCTTTACATCCACAACATAAAATTAACGAAACCACTATTAAATAAAAACTTATGTCCTTAAACAATGCACTCCTTAAACTTTGCAAAAGCTCTTAGTGAATTATTAGGTTTTACAAGCAGTTTATCATCTTTTAAACAACCCACTGCAATTGGGTTATGCAACCTTCTGAAATTGTCAAAATATTTGAAAATAATAAAGAATGATAGTAGTATAGTAAGGCTTTGGACAAAGTAATGTGATGTAACACAAGTAAATCAACAGGTAGATGACCTAATGCCCACAGTCTTAGTTGCTGGTGCTATTGCAGTGGGTTGTACTGGTTGTAGACATAGCTATAGCTATGGATTTTGTTCTATAGTCTACTGCACGTATTTTGTATAATAGTTGCTGTATTTGACATGTCCAATGACCTACATAACAACCTAGCAGTTGTGTGACCTTTTTGGCTGACCGTCTACCATACTGTATTAAATGTGCAGTGTTTCGGCTAGGGCATACAGCTGTTGTTTTAATGAGAATTACTCTCATTATCAACAAACAATTAATTTGAAAAGAACTTTGTTGCTGTGGTTTTGACTTAATCATTCATATGTGACCACAACTATTACATTATTAACTCGCATTGCAGGCGAACAAGCCGCAAATCAAGCAAGCGGTGAAGAAACTTTACGACATCGACGTCGCGAAAGTAAACACCCTGATTCGACCGGACGGAAGAAAGAAGGCGTACGTGAAACTTGCTCCAGATTACGACGCGCTTGATGTCGCGAATAAAATCGGGATCATCTAAATAAAATTTCAAACCACAACTTTGTTTTTGACACATTAGAATTAGATAGAAGAGCAAAGGATGCTTATAATATACCTAGATGAACGTAGGGATGTATTTATATATAGTGGACTATGTTTATGTTTTTACCTTAATGTTGATGCAAGGGATGGTTTATATGTTTGTATCTCAAAGTTGCTGCAAGGGATGGTTTATATGTTTGTATCTCAAAATTGCTGTAAGGGTTGGTTTATATATATGTATAGTCGCAATTCTAGGCTTATTGTGGTCAGAAGGGTTATTAATCCAATTGCAGTGGGTTGTTTACGAGATGATAAAACTGTTTGTTTAACCTGATAATTCACTCATTAAGACATTTTGCAAAGTTCAAGGAGGTTATTGTTCAAGGACATAAATATTTATTTAATAGAGGTTTCTTAATATCAACTGCTTTTGGATAAAGCTATGATAATCTAACTAGCCATATTGCAGTTATCCAAGTGTAAAACTTCTTCCAACCTTTTTACTGTCTGTTGATTTAAGAAAATCACATTCATTGGAGGTTCATGAAGTACCTTAGTCCGACACATTAGTGCGTAGCTGAAGGGTTGCAGGTTCAAAACTGGTCGCTAGCTAGTCGGTTGTGTCCTATAGCAAGGTATTTAACGGACATGGCCCGAAACCAGCGAATTAATGGGTTTTACTAAACTGAAGGAACGTGCAAATCATACCGGGCTAAAATGTCAACAACAAGATTTGTATACACACTGCAACAGCTCCAGTAACCTGATTTGACAATTGCTCGTGTGTAAAAACCCTTGGTTTATCCATTTACGGGGATAAATATGAATATGCTATACTACCTCAAAGAAAGCAGGGTGCAGGAATTTTGGAATACATCAGTTCAGTGCAAATTTAAAATAGCTGTCTTGTTAAAGCACATTTTAAGGGTAAAAGTGCTGTCATGTCTGCAACAAGGGTGGTGACAAAATCTTTGAATTGCCGACGTGCTACTAGCGTGGCACTTTGGCTCCTTGGAAGATTCCAAATCTTTGACACTATCAAGCTGCCAGATATCTAAAGTCAATTGGACTTTTTTATCACGACATTAAATGTAAAGCACAAAACCATACCTGTGATCTATAGTAATATTACCTGTTTTTATACACCCCATGCCCACAGTCGAGCACAGAAGTAGACCTCCCGATCTATTTCAAAATAAACATGCCTATTACTGGTTGAACAGAAAGATCAATAAATACTTTATTAAGACATTACAATTTCACAATGAAAATGTTGTCAACATAAAAACAGTCACGAGATGTCGATATAGGAACGAAGTACCAAGCAAGATACAGTGCTGCTCGTAAAAAATGATAAGTGTTTAGAAAAAAGAAAAAGAAGCTTCATTCAGGTAAATTTGCATACAACGTTATGGAATGGGGAGCGGATTAATTTGACGTTTTTTACTTTTTTTCGTTGAATTATGTTTTGATTTTTTCTTCTTTACAATTCCGCTGTTCGGGTGTAATCCGGGGGTTGTTTTGTCCGATTTGGCATCTGTGAGTGTCGCATTGATATGTTGCTCCCATAAATCCATCGTTTGATTAATATTTCCGCTTCTTATCTCAGAGATTTCTATGTTATCATTTTGGTCGACGAATTCCTTTGAATGTCCAGCACTAGAGGGCCTCGTGAGGCAAGTGGGGCGTGGTTTCGTTAAAATCGCTTTCGAAGTCCGTGGCGAGCCGTTGTTTCGCTCGGCTTTCCGCTTCTTCGACTTCTTGGAAGGTTGATTGCTGTCGCATAGAAACCAATCAACATCGTTGGAATCATCAACATCTTCATCAGCTCCAACTTCTGACATCGTTGAGGATAATTTCCTGTCAAAAGGGTTGAGGATTAAAATTAAGTTTTTCTCTTCTTAATCAGCTTATTATATATTGAGTGTCAGACTGTCACTGTCACTTAAAATCAAAACCAGCCACTAGCTGTCAGTTGTGTCCTGTGCTAGCGACATACTGTGTCAGACTATAACTGGACTAAGGAACAAAACCATGCAGAAAATGGTCATGGTTAAAAAATTTATTATAACCATGTGAATCCTGTCTTATTGTTGCTTTTACCTTTATAATACAACAAATTTTTATTAATTATTAAATGGAACTAACCGCACATCGCAATCTCAGATTGACCACCATGAAATTATTGTACTGTGTTAAATACAGTGGAGATTCCTACAGTTATACCCTTGAAAGATTGCAGGAACGAAAAGCCACTAGTGCCGGTTGTGTCCTTGCGCTAGCCACTTACATACACCAAAACCAAATTGTTTATTCTGTTGAACATAAACTGTGGAAATATTTCCACTGTACTTAACACACTGCAGAAATAACAGTTTTTCCATGGTGGTCAATCTAAAATGGTCATGTGCAGTTAAATTAATAATTAATAAAAATCATTCTTCTGTTATATAGGTTTTATAGATGTTTCTGTTGGTAAGACAAGATTTACATGGTTATAATAAATAATTTAACCATAATCTTTTTCTGCATGGATATAGCAATGGCAGGGCATTTAATCAAGGTACTTAGTCGGTTCTATTCAGTTGCAAATAAAATGATCAAAAAGCTTAATATCAAATATACAACACACTGAGATAGCTCCTCTAATCTGAATCTGGTCACTGCGAAATCTGCCGATTGCCTGTCACTGACAAGTTTTTCATTATTCCAAAAAGGAGTATCATATCCGTTTTTTTTTATATCAAATTCTTTGATATGTGTATAGTTTTGACAAAGCAATATATCATTGCACTTAGCAAATTGCAAGAGTCAGATTTAGTTTAAAATCACCAATTATGAACACAATTAAAACTGTTAAAAAAACAATGCATGTAAACCAGTAGACCTTGTTTACTATTTCGTATTAATGGTACTTTAAATTTAAATATCTATTTGAAAACTTTGGGTTAGGGCAACATCGAAGCAGGACTATAAAGTGGTGGATACTACTGTACTAGAACTTCTGTACTTATTAATGCGACAGTTCAAACAATGTGTGCTATCGTCAGTGCCTTGCCAAAGGGCACAACAAACTAGCTAGTGACTTGATTTTTAGATCCCACAACCTTTCAGCTGGTAGGTTTCCTACACACCATGGCTCAAACCATAGGCGAAAGTGACGATAATAAATTTTTCAACAAAGGGAGTTATTAAACGATAACCATGTAAACCTTTCAACATGAATTACTTTTACATGTTTTACAATGATAACCATGGAAAATGTTCAAAATGAAATTTTAATAATAAAATGAATTTTGAACACTTTTTCTATTAAAAAAAATGCAATTTTTAAAACAAAACACTAAAGGTTAGAGTCGTTGAACCAACGCAATGGTTTACCCGCTGTTAGCTATTCGTTGTGATGCAATACGACTTGAATTCCGTCCCATTCCCATGCACTTCTCCAGGTGGGGGGCGAATCTGCTGGCAGCCATGTTGCGATTGCAATTTGGACATTGGCATTCAAACTATTAAAAAGAGGGGGTTATATTGGTGTCCAAGTTTTGATAACAACCCTAATGCTGTAGTTTAAATACCCATATAGATTAGTATATGATACTCTGGTTTATTCATAAAGAAACTTGGATTGGTAATAAATGATCTTCAATTAAGGGACATTGTGTTGATCAGTGGTTTAAAAGAAATGATCAGAGCTAAAGATTCGGTGGTAAAAATCATTTACGCACTGCACTAGATAAGGTTATTTAGACAAAATTGCGTTACAACATCCCCCGACTTACATATTTTAAACCCAGGAATAACCAGCAGTCACCAATGGCAATGTAAAGACTTGTGAATAAGCAAATAAACACAAAACCAAAATAAATTTTGGGCATGAAAAAACTCACAGGCTTCTTGGACCCATTGATGGGTTGTCCAAAAATGTCGAGACCCTTCTCGACGGTGATTTTATATTTTTCCTCCACATCTGAGCAGTCCTCGTCTATGAAGAGCGTGCCTTGCGTCATTGATCGATGTGCCTAGATGATTGTGTACATTTTTTTATTAGTTGCTTTTTTCATTAAAAATACATTCCTACAGAGTTTTTTTGAAATTTGTGTTTTTATTTCTCATTTGTAATTTTATTTTTTTGGTGTAAATGCAATACATAATTTTGGCAATTGAGATACTAGACAGTTTTGTAAATTTGCAAAGTTACTAATACTAATATATGCAAATGATGCATGCAAAGTACAAAAAAGATGATGTGACCAATTAATTATGTGTACTGGTAACTAATTAACGCAATGAATAATAAAAACCTCGTACGCGACTCCAAGAACAGCTTCGTTTAACATTTCGTTCAGAAAGTGATCAGCATACATTTGCAAATCGGCCATCTCTGTAATTGTTGCACCAAAATAAACAAAAACATTTGTCCGCTTATAAATCTGTCGTGTTTCTTAAAAACGTGTATGAAATAAAGAAAAAAAGTTAAAATATGTTTTACTGGGAGTATTATGGTAAAAAAAGTTATTCTATTTCTGTTATCTAAACAAATAAGCTATCTTGTTTGCATTACGAAAGAGCTATGTACTCATTTGACCCCTTTTCCAAATTTAACATCGCTTTCTGCTTGCAATTGTTACTGATTTAAATTTTAATTGCAAAA
>CH002703.1:40033-58791 GCA_000149265.1 Ciona savignyi
CTGACATAAGGTCATTTGTTACGGTTCAATAGATTTCTTTTGTTTGGTAAAAAAGGCGATTGTATTTTTGTTTGTTTAAAATTACCGAATCATCAAAAATTTTGTGCAGACAAGAAATGAAGATGTTTTATGCGTTTTGTCTTTTTATCGTACTGTTATTATAGATTCGGATTGGTTTTATTTATTATTGTAGATTTGTAGCTTTAAAAAGCAAAAGAAAATTGATTAAAATGATTGATTTTTCGATCAATATTGACAGCCAGTTGCTGCAATTCTTAAGTTAGTTGGTTCTTTTGTTCCGAGTGGTGTATTGTCATTTGTTAACTTTAAGTTGCCTAAAATGACTTAATATTTGTTTTATGAACAGCAATCCCGGTGTTATATTAATGGTTTTTAAAAAAGTTATATTCGTATTGCACCACTGTTGCAATTTTAACGGTCTATTACGGTTACCTGCAGTAAGACATGCTAGAATTTAGAATTTATTAAGGGGTGAATGTCTAATTGTAAATAAAGACTACATTGTGCAACTTTACAATAGATAGTAATCTTGCAAATTTTTGGCCTAACTTTAGAACAGTTTGAAGGCATTTTACCTTGGACCTTAAATAAATTTTAATGCAAGAACTCCCAGTGCAATTTCATGTCCTGAGATAAACACAAATACTGAATCCTTTCGCAGCAAAGTCAAGATGGTAAGGTTAGTTTTGATATTCACTTTGATAGTGCTGATTGCGAGTTGTAATGGTGCTGCTAGTAATAACGAGGTTGTGGTTGTTCCTGAAGATGTGAGCCCAACCGATCCTGTTGAAATAAGCTCCGGTGTCACCTCACTGTCATCAAATGACCAGTTCTCCTGGAACTATACCAACCCAGCGGGCCTAGAGATTACATTGCCGAGCCAGGCATTAATGCTCAACATAACGAAACTGGATGAGATTGGAGAGTACAAGAGTATGGTGAACGGTACAATGGTGAAGCAGGTCACCGCATCTTATCTTGCTACACCTAGCATCCAGGTCAGAATGGGTGAATGTGTGTTTGCCTAAGTGCATGTGATTTTGATGCAGCATGGGAATATGAACCACGCACAAGATAAAAAATACATGTCAAAATTAATAAAAAAAAATTTTATAATAAATTAAAAAAATACATCTAAAAAAATATTTCTAAAAAATACAAAAATTTTATTACTGCTTGTATTTTTTTTGCTGTTGAATGCACAAGATCTTGTTGAAAACTATACATGTGAATTGTTAAAAAGTATGCAATACCTGCCTTTACTTAACACAGCTGCCACGCCCAGAATAGACAATTGCAATTAATTTCAACAATTTATTGATTTATTGGTTAGCTGCCATGGTCAGATGCTGTTGGTTGCAAGGTTTAAACTGCCCCACCAACAGATTTAAATTGCTCCAATACCCACAGAACACAAGGCATTCGGTGACATTTAACGACGGCGATTTGAACCGGAAACTGACCTGTGTTTGCGAGGGTTCCTACCCAGCTGTTCACTTCAAATGGTTGATGAAACTTGAAAACTCCGATAAACCTGCCAGCCTTATTAATAACGGTGGAAATGTCAACATTACCACTTTAGCAGAAAAGTAAACTTGTTTTGCATATGATTGGATAGCGCTTATTGAACATATTTTTTTTTAATTTTGGCAAGGTGACTTTAGCCATAAAAAATGGGTGGCTTTTTAAAAGAAAAAAGTCTATAATGGAGATATTATAAACAGGTCAATCATAACTTTCACGAACATGACGTATGACATGCAAGCGTACTACGAATGTGAGGTGGAGAATTTCGCCGGTAATGCTACTGTTGAGGTTAGTTCCAATTCATTTCTGTTGTTGGTATACCTGGTTTGGAACAACCCATTCACTTAGTATCTCTATGAACTTGTCAGAATATTGTGTACTGGCTATTTGACTGGAAAATGGTCGATATTGTTTTAGGGTTTAATCAGAGGAATCTTAAGACACCTTATACTGAAAGCGGTTGAGTAGCAATATATAATGATGTGTATAGATGGTTGTTTCATTTATAGCCCTGATGATGGTTAACTTTACCAACATGTATCTTAAACCATAACATTCCAACACTGTGAGCTGTCACAGTTGTGTTTGTGAAATATTATTGAGTTTATAGACAACACTTCTGGTGATAATTAAGGAAATGCCATGATTTGACTTGCTTTCTTAGGTGCTAGTGAGAGTAAAAGACAGACTTGCTGCTCTATGGCCATTCCTTGGAATTGTTGCAGAAGTGGTGATTCTGATCATCATCATATTTCTGTACGAAAAAAAGAGCAAAAAGGTAAGTTTCTTTTCAGAGTCTTTTCATCATTGTGTGTGATGTTTTACTTTTACGCTGATTCTTCAATGTTGATTCACCGGTTTGTCCTTTGACAAATCCTGTTGTAATTTAAATGTGTAGGAATGAAAAACAAAAGTGTTTACTCAATCACAGTTTTAACTGTTGCTACAATCATCATTGCTGTGGACGATATGTTTTTCATAATTAATGTTTCAAACTGTCCTTGGATTTTTAAATTATTTATGGGTTTTGCTAATGTTATGTGGAATTAAATCCATGAGAACTCATGCATACTAGACAAACTATGTGTCCAATTACAGCCATTGCCATAAGATGCAAAATCCAATCTTAATATCAAATATGCAATTGGAAGTATTTTGGGACACTTAGAATTCATAATTTTAACATTATTATAAAGGGCAATAATTAGAGAAACACCGACTTTGTAACACTATTTGAAAGGAAACTAATAGGCTCTGTTTCACTGTCGCGGTTATAATAAAAGAATGTATATATTTAATGAAAGGGGTGTACCTTAATGAGTACTTAATATACAAAGGGGTTTAAACCGCTGATTTAAATTTTGTTGAACCTTTGTTATCACTAATCAAATAAACTCGACCTTTAAACAGAGTGCAGCCATACACAGTGGGAAAGCAGGCAAAGATGAATCTGAACAGCCACTCAACAAGGACTCAGATGGGGTGGAACTACGTAATCGTGCTCCTAACAATAACTACAAGTCCTAGAGCTTTTAGTCGATTCAAGATTTTAATTGTTTACGTTTTGTGATGTCACGATGTGTTGCGGATGTCATTGTTATAAACAAATCCAATTGTTATTAAGCTGTTTTTATAATGAAGCAACTCTGGATTTTGCAAAGTAATTTATTAAAAAAACAGAAATTTTAACAAATCTAAACATTTTTGGAAGCAATGACTTTTATAAATATTAAGATGGAAGTTAGTTAATTAAATATTAAATTTGATGCGTAGTGGTGAAAGTTGTTCAACAAGTTATCTTCTAAGTGCTATAAAATGGTTAGTATCCCATAATAACGAGAGGGAAACACCCTTAAACACTGTTGCGTTGTTGAGGACATGAACGCATCTATGACGCGACAATGGCACAGCACACGAGCGTCGAATAGCCTGCTTCGAATCAACAATCCACCCAACATTCCATTTCCCGCAAGTTTTTTCACAGTATGGTGATAACGGAGCAGCCGCTACCACCTCATAACGACCAGTTTGAAGAGTCCAGCATAAAAAGAACTGGAACTGTTGGGATTTCCGTGTTTTAATCACGTTAAAGTGGTCTGGGAGTTTCTTGCCTTTCCGTGGCGTCACATTTAGCAATGCGACAACGAATATCGTTACAGATCTCGTGCTTGAACACGTGTCAACAATCTGAACATCATAATCGATTAAATAACCGAATTTATAAGTAGTATAACACCTTGTTCGTAATACATCAAATATCACATGTTCAATGTCCAAAACCAAGTGCTGGCTGTATGTTTCTGGATGTCTTGTGCGGTCTGTTCCAACTGGGTTCAACTGGGCTCCTTTTACTCCATGGAATGTCACAGGTCCGCAGAATAAATTGTTGTCGTCACCCGAGCTCTGTTCAAATTGATTTAACAAACCTTTGGTAGCTCCATAAAAAGTTTCAAAGAAAGTAACAATGCCGTCTGTTCGTCGGCAATTTCCGGACCTAGCGCTCGATTGTGATGCGTTCTCCCCAACACAATAGATGCTTCCACTGCTTTCGCTAGCCGAGGGACTCGAAATAACCTCCCCATTTAATTCAAAGAAATTCTCGTCGAGATTTCGCATCAGAACTCGATGTTTTGAAACAGTTTTTGGGGATTTGATTTGAGGATGAAGAAATATATCAGACTTGGCACGAATTTTGTAGCCGCAATAAGAACAGAATTTTTTGTTGGAAATGTTTGATGTCTCACAATGGTTTCTGTCATCACAGTGTTTATTATGATGTACACTACATACTGAAGATGTCGCAAGCATGCAGCAGCAGTTCTCATCGATTTGAGGTTCCGATTCACTTTTTCGAGACTGCAGTACGATACTTTTAGGTTCGGGGTCAAAGTATGGGTCGATATCATTTGGGTTGTCATTGGGACACGAACAATACTCCATTGTAAAGCATTGTGATGGCACAGATTCTGGTTCTGAGGTATTTTGAGACGAGAATAATTCCTGAGACGATCCACACTCAAGGTTGAACGATTCTGAAAATTGAACGCTATGTGACTCATCTGTCATGTCACAATTGTCTGAAGGTTGAGAAAATTCAATAATCTTGGACGAAAGATCTTCGGTCGGTCTATCTTCGAAAGTTGCATGTTTAATAGAGCTTAGTGGCAACCCTTCGGCGTTGTTTTTATGCAACAACCCCAAACTGATCACCCCAATCGAATGGCCCATGTTCAGAATCATTAAATCATCGATTTTCATCCCATCAGGACTAAGTACTGGGGAGAGAGTCGACACAGTTGAATATTTCATATGCGCTACAAAGGAATGAACCAAACAACCTGGGCTTTGGGAGTCACAATCTGTGCAAGGTTGTTTCGGTGGAACTGATGTCACTGTAATGTAACAACTCTCCCTGACTTTCTACAAATTCCATACGCCACGATTTTTGATTTTTCATTCGGCCACTCAACGCTAGGAAAGCTTTTAAATTGTGCAGAATCTCTTCGTTTGCAAAAAGTGAAATAGAACGGAGTTTTACCATCTGCTTTCGATGACGGAACTTCCACCAGTGCAGTCGATACAAGAACGAGGCAGTGGGAGCTTGGTTGAAAGACTCGAAGGTCTCGGTGTAAGACACAACATGCATACCATCGCTTCCAAAACCAAGGAACACATGGCCTTCCTCCAACAGAACATGTTCGTTCACAATCTGCTTCAGTGGAAAGGCAAGTCGTGACGGAATTGTGCGAAATACCCGGGATCTGTTGATAATAGCATTAGTTTACCTCTTAAAAAAGGGATAACATGAAAAAAACGTTAAAGTGATGTGGCCTAAAATATTTAGGACATTTTAATGGTTGGTTTTATTCCGCATACGATTGCGAAGTGCAAGTTTACTTACGGATTAACCATATCAGTTAAACTTTTGTTGTCCCACCCACATGCTGCAGACTTGGACAACTCAAAAATCTTTCAAATTAAATTAGAATTAAAATAATAGCTACACGTTTTTTTTTCAAATTAGATTAGAATTACTGAATTCGCAAAATCTTTTAGAAAGAAATATAAAAAAAAATTTAGCTCAGTTTATATAAAATCGGAATTGAAATGTCTGTACATAAAGATTGGCCTGGTATTATTGTATGGATACAGATACCCATAGCCTTCAATTCCATCTTGTTTTCCCTGCACTTAGCAGATTAATAAGTTCAGCTTAATTGAAGGCATGTGTGAACCGGTACAGTATTTAGTCCTACTAGTAGGGCAGTGTTAGCTTTGACTATAAAGTGTTAAATTTTAATCACAATTTGGCATAGGTCTTAAGATCGCATGTCTAATCTTAAAATGCATGCTACAGAACCATTAATTAATTTTTTTATGTTTATTTGTACATGGGTGCTGCAGTAATTAAACATTAATTTAAAAATTTGTTTAGTTGCATGGTTTACGACAAGAACGGAGTTCATAATCAGACGGGGGCCGGTTAAACTCACACCCTGTACAATTTTGTGCAGTTATGTTTTAGGTAAAAGCACTTAACAGATATTGCCTTCATTTATAGGATCGATTAAAAATTGTTAAAAAAACTCTTTGTGGCAATGCGACTTGGACATTAGGTAACCTCATGATTATCAATGTTATAACGAGTGTTGTTGTTTTCCTCAAAGGGATTAAAATGACAATTTCACCCTACATTTGCCCACCTGAAAAACATGCCATATGCACGCCCACAATAACAAAACTCCATGCCTAACTAAAAATTAGAATCCATCTAAAAAAAATTTAAATCACACAACAAAAGCACACAGAACTTTTTACTATTGCACACACAAGATCTTGTTGGAAAATGTAATGCTTTTTACTTTGGTGGACCTCTAAGTGAACATACAGATATCGGTAGGTAAGAAATAAAAAAAACAATCATTTAAAGTAACACAATTTGTGGTAAATAGGTATATAGTATATTGGTATTAATTAACATGCATCAGGTTGCTTAAAAACTTGCCTTGATTTCCCGTAGCGAGGAATATCATATTTCGAAGTCGTGCCGCACACTTCACGTTGTCGTAAAGATTGGACCACCGAGTATTTCTTCATTATTATACACCTTAGGCCACTAAATCAGTATGATTTAGTCAATACATTATCAAATCATTTCAATCCCTTAAGAAAGAAAGTTTCTAATTAGTATTAATAACTTATCTTGTTTTGAAAATTCTTAGTTTTAGGGGATTTACCTCGACCAACGAACATATAGAAAACGCATACTTATGAAGTTGTTAATCGGTTCGGTTACTTATTCAAAACTAACAACATGACAATTAGTGATCCAACCCCATTTTACAAATACGTGAATTGCTTTAAACACAGAAAGTCAAATCGACTAGATTCGAGTGTTCATGAGAAAACGCCTGCCTTTATTCCATCTAGTCTTTTGGGATGAAACATGCCGATTGGCCTGGCGGTTAAGTGCGCCGCCTTTCAATCGAAAGGTTGCAGGTGCGAAACTGGTCGCTAGCTAAACGGTGTCCTTGGGCAAGGCACTTTACGGACATTGCTTGAACACAGCAGATTATTGGGTTCTACCAAATTGAAGGAACGTGTCTATCATACACAACACACTGTAATAGCTCCGTTAACCCGACGGTGGGTGCGTGGTGATCTGACGATTGCCCGTGTGTTAACCCCCTTGGTTTTCCCATTCACGGAAATAAACATGAATACCCTATCCTATCCTAACATGGGTTAATAATTAAAACTAGCTTTACACTTTCAAAACAGTATATAATTCCACATTTTCTTTAAGTAACATAACAGGCTATTGGTAACCAATTTCATGCTGGAGGACAGTCGGTATTTGACATAATACTACATTCACAGATCGGTCGAACGCACATAGGCCTACTCTCATTTATAAAAATGTCCACAACTACTGCATTTTGTTTCATATAGTTGGTAGTTTTTTTATTTTTTGATTCATTTTAAGTCACCGACGAACATCGGTATTGAACCCATGGTAGGCTAGTTGATAAGACATTTTTTTTTGTGAAATTGGTATATGTATCGGTCGCGTTAACCATCGCGTTAACACACGACACGATCGTTAATGGTGTGTAATATTGTGCAGAGGATAGGATATTCATGTTTATCTTCATGTGTGGGAAAACCAAGGGAGTTAACACATGGGCGTCAGATTACCTCGCGCCCACCGCCGGAGCTATTGCAGTATGTTGTGTATGATCACACGTTTCTTTAATTTAGTAGAACCTATTAATCCGCTTGGTTCGCGCAATGTCCGTTAAGTGCCTTGCCTTGCCGACAAGGACACATCCGACAAGCTAGCGACTAGTTTCGCACTTGCCAGCTTTCGGTTGAAAGTCCACGAACTAAATCACTAGACAAATCTGTCGGACATATTCACAGTATTTATTTTACAATATTAGACTACGAAAGACTATATTTTCAAAAATAGACACAATAAATTCCAATAGATTGGGTTAAAATATATTTAATGGCATTGCTCAAGAATACACCTTTGGTTGGTATAAGAATCAGAGACACATTTTACTTAATTCGGTACTATTTGTTGCCGATTGTGCTTAGCGCAGCACAGAAATGAGTAAACAGACGGAAACTAGTCATGTGGAACGTTAAAACGATTCGGATTGCTGATTCATTTAGTTAAGATGGAGCTGAAAAGTAGTTACCCCGATGTACCAGTTCCAAAGCAAAGTTATACGTCATATATTCTAGAGCATTTTGATAGTTACGGCGATTCAGTTGCTTGGGTGAGTATCTGGGTTTAGCTTACGGTTCTATTTGCCGTTGATGGGTTATAGTTGATTTGTTTTTACTAAGTAACATATTTATGCTACACGTAAGTTCTACTCTCCCTTAATAGAATATTAAGGGACACTAGAACCTACGTTCTAGTGCACATTAATATAAGTTAATAGAACATTTTCTTTATTCAGGAACACTAGTAGGTTCAGGTTACTTTCTAGCCCTACTTAATGTCGTTACTATGAGAGAAAATATTTATATAATTTATTTAAGAGAATTGATTAAAACTAATTAAATTTAAAAGTATTTGGTATTTGGCGATTGCTGACAGTCTTTGACAAACCTTATTTAATATCTCTCAGGAGTATATAAACTATTTAACCTGTTTACAAAAAAATGTTATATGCAAATAACTTAACCTCCGCTTACTGTTATTTCTCGGAAAGTCGTTTACATTAGGCTACATGACTTTATAAAACTTACAGATCGATAACGATCGAAACGGGAAAGTCTACACCTTCGCCAAGGTGCGGAAATCGATCTTAAAATGCGCCGACTCGTTTTTCAAAGACGGGTTGCGTGCAGGCCATGTTGTGGGTGTGATGTGCGTTAACACACCAGAGCAACGGGTTGCAGTGTTGGCGGCTCTACATTGTGGGGCGGTGGTGTACCCGTGCAACCAGTTGTACACTACAGGTAAGTCTCGTGTAAGTTTTGTGCATCGTTATCTTTTTACCTAACAACATTCGTGGTATGATGTCATGTTTCTTGTACGTAAAGTTTTACTTTTCTTTCGAGACCTTGCCGTTCTGGTTACACTGACTTGTAGAAAATCGAACATTTGAACTCCATTTATTACGAAAAGTATGTTATTTGGTGCGCCTTTCTAACCGTTGATTAAATAATTACAAGTTAAAGCCGTGTATCGGTCGAAAAAAGGCCTTTTCGGCCCACCTCAATCTCGAACATAAAGTTATGGTGCCGACCTGCTTGTCATATTACACAAGTGCACAGTCTACTTAACTGGTGCTTTATAATTACTGATATTATAGATTTGAATTTATTAGATGAACTCAATCGACAATTCTCGATTAAGAAACCTGACGTCATCATCGTCGATTCGCAATTTCTCCCCAAGATTTATGACGTTAAAGGGGAAGTCCCTGATAACAAGGTAATTCCTGACGACCTTCTTTTTTATGCGTTTATGAGTCATTTTCCACAGATTTACGTCATAGGCGAATCGAAAATGCACAAGACTTATAGTCAACTGGTCGCAGCTGGTTCGATTGCAGGTATATGTCGTCACAATACTGTACTGTTGCGTCACAAAATATGCTATATTGTACCATGGTACACGTCACTGTTCTTTTCACAGTACTATGCTATGGCGGGTAGTTATAATAGTGTGCTAGTATGTATTCATTGACGCCCTAATATTATGCAATAACCACAAAACAACTTACAAGTGTAAACTACTAAGACAGTGCTAACATATTGAGGAATGATGACGACACAATCATATTCCTCCTTCAATCAAGCGGAACAACCGGAATCCCGAAGGTTGTGCAGATCAACAGCTTCGCTTTGTTGGCCAGTTTGGCTCTCGTTCAGTAAGTTCCTTTTAATATAGAATACCATCTTAATACGATACTTCCGTGTGGCCAATTGGTTAACGCGAACGATGCATGTTCCGATTCTGAAAAAAACGGTCTCAGGACCATTCCATCATGAGAAAATTGACCAGAAATTGTATTTTGTGCATGTGATCTGTATGTGTGTCGACCGCGTTAACTATTCGCCCACAGTTGGTGTTTTGGGCTAAGTTCCAGACTCATGTTTCGTCGTCACTAAGATATTTTTTTTTATTTTCTTCTATATTTGCCCTGTCCTATAGAGTGGTGACCCCTTGGTACAACAAATACGAGGTTCTATACACTGTGGCGCCCATGTTCCACCTTGGAGCCATATTTTCTACACACTGCGCCCTTAGAAGCGGTACAACGCACGTCATGAGTTCGAATCCCACCGCAGACACTTTGCTTCAAGCTGTGCAGGAGTATAAGGTATGGTTGTGACCAAACAAATGTTGTTCTCTGTAAGCGCCACTTTTCAGGTGACTAGAGTCGGTGCGCTACCGCCCGTGTTACTCGAAATCGTAAATAGTGACATCATAAAGAACTATGACGTGTCATCGCTGAAAAGTGTTACCACTGGGGGCGCCCCATCCTCCGAGGAATTTAAAGCAAAATTGATGAACAAACTCGGAATTTCTCACATTGCAGAAGGTAACAAAAGTTTGTTTATAAAATGAAGTGACAAATATTTAAGTACGATGTCGTCACGACAGGGTACGGACAGACAGAAGCAGTCATATTATCAAATACAATAGCCGGTCGATCGGCAAAGGGTTCTCAAGGATTCATTCCACCAAACACTAGGTTAAAGGTGTGTTTGTAATAGAGTACGTCATCATTACGTAACACTTATATTAATGACGTCAATAGGTGGTGGATTCCATGACTGGAAATGACGTAGGAGCTGGGGTTTACGGGGAGCTCAGATTTAAAGGACCACAGGTGATGTAATAACGTGTAGAAATCATATTTTAACGTCTCCACATATATATCTTACAATGAATACGTCATTAAATGAAAATTTTATTGTAAGGTAATAACATGGATATCTTACATTTGTGATATCAAAACACAGGTAATTTCGGGGGGATACATGGGAAATGATGACGCAACAAAGGCCTTGCTCGATGACAATGGATGGTTAAGGACGGGTGACCTTGGTTGCTATGACAACGACGGTAACATCTACGTCACAGGGCGAATTAAGGACGTCATAAAGTACAAAGGCGTGCAGGTATGCAATGGGCGTAGAGTTCACCAGAGGAAATATGATTTTGAGAGTATTCAACCTAAAAAAATGCCTTGGTTCTTGGCAAGGCATTGCTTACCGTTTTACTGGTTCTCTTTATAGCTGCTCAATTGACCCGTTAATAAAATCAGCAGAGCCATAAATTAATTTTTGCCGATGCTTTGTTGGCGGCTATAGTTTGGCTGATGTTTAAAACGTTATGAAAACACTACTGGATTTTTTTACCCGGCCAAGGTTCGAACCCATTACGGGCTCGTCCCTTACATCGCTATTTAGGTCACACGACCGTACAAGGAAACACTGCTGGATTGCGGCGTTGTTCATTATCCCGCCAGCGTATAATGCCATTTAATCGACGCATAATCCCGTTATAAATAGTTTTATTCCCGACGATGGGTACAAGGCATTGTAAAGAATATCCGTTCTCCGAAACCAAACCACCCTGTCTCCATAAACCCTAAACTTGTCAATTGCCACCCGATGTTTGGCCATACTGTATTCAAACAAGTTTAACTTGTGCACAAAAACATTCGTCGCAATAGAAAGCTTTCTCGCTATTTGCTGGTTAATTGCAATCTTATATTCAAATTCACTCTACTGGTTTATTGCAATCTTATATACAAATTTGCTCTACTGGTTTATTGCTATCTTATATTCAAATTTGCTCTACTGGTTTATTGCAATCTTATATTCAAATTTGCTCTACTGGTTTATTGCAAGTTTAACAAAGTTTCTGTAGGTGGCGCCAGCCGAGATCGAACGGGAACTTCACAAACACCCGGATATCGCTGACGTTTCGGTCTTCGGGGTCCCGGATGTCGATGGGTATGGCGGGGAAGTCCCAAAAGCGGTAATAGTGGCGCGAAAAGGGGCGACGCTAAGCGAAGACGATGTTAAAGTGTTCCTGAAAGGTTAGTTTATTTCTGAATCACAACTTATTAAGACGCATATAACATATCTCTATCAATTACGTAATTTAGACCTTTTTGATTGCCACTGTGATAATATAAATTTTATTTAAATTTTACCATTGTGGTAACATTAATATTATTTTCATTTTGATAATATTAGGATAGGATACCGTCGGGTTACAAGACCTATTGCAGTGTGGTATGTATGATTCACACGTTCCTTTAATTTATTAGAACCCTTAATCCGCTGGGTTCCGGGAAAGGACAGAACTTGCTAGCAACCAGTTTCGAACTAGCAACTATTCGGCTGAAAGGCGTCGCACTAAACCGCCAGACTAACCGGTCGGACTATTAAAGTTAAAAGTGTAAAAAAACGCGGTCTGGAAACCATTAGTTTTTATTTTGCTTTAAAACAAACAATTTCAAAGACAACTGTATTATATTCTTACTTATTAAAAGGTGTTGGATTATTGTATTTCATAAACGTGAGATCACCCATCATGACATCACAGACAAACTGGCAGACTACAAACAACTGAGGGGCGGTGTTCAGTTCATGACGTCACTTCCGAAAACGCCCACGGGAAAAATACAAAAACAGAAGCTTAAAGATCTTCTTAAGAAATAAATTTAATCGGTTTAAACGACATGACAAAGTTTAACAGTGTTAATTTTGTTTCCTAATTAGTCTAATACTCGTAATATAATTCCTTGTGTGCATTATGTTAACGTAATCGCGAAATCATTGTTATACGGTGTGTTTGTTTTTTAGTGCGTAGTGGGAAACAGTACAGAGGACTAACAACACCGGCGGTCGTCCAATTACCATGTGTCCAAAGTCGGATTATTCAAACCTTTAAACTCATTAATCTCAATTAACTTGTTAAGAGTCCGCTAAACGGCCAAAAAGTTTTATTAAAAGCAACTCATTTAATATGCCATCAGACTACTGTGTTGGAAACGAAAGGTCGCGTTTTAACTAGTTAAGCACCAGTCGAAGGGTAGTGAAATCGAAACCAGGTGAAAGCTGGATTTATGGGACAGATTATTCTATTGGTTAAGTACGTCGCCTTTCAACTGAAGGGTTGCCGGTTTGAAAGTGGTCGCTAGCTAGTCAGTTGTGTGCTTGGGCAAGGCACTTAACGGACATTTCGTGAACCCAATATATCAATGGGTTTTACTAAATTGAAGGAACGTGTGAATCATACACACAGCTTAGGTAACCCGACGGTGGGCGCTAGGTGATCTGACGATTGCCTGTGTATTAACCCCCTTGGTTTTTCCATTCAGAGGGATAAACATAAATATCCCATTCTATTGTTATATTCGTGGTCATTGTACTAAGCGGGGGTTGCCTGTGCCAGTATTAAAACGTGCTGAACAAAAACTGTAGCATTTCTGTGTGGTTAACAGAATTCAAGAGCTCCGCTTCTAGACTAGGCCTATTGATCTTTCCATTAAACATAAAAGTTTTATTACAGACATTGCACTATACTGCATAACGAAATTGTTTTACTAAAGCTACCACGGCGTGCGAATGTTATGGATACAAGAGTTGACCGTGTAAAATCATTTTACAGTTTAATGATAGACTTACGTGGACATGGCAGTGGACAACCACAAATCACGATATCAAAGTTAAAGTGCCTAAATACAACAACATTCCCATATGTTGGATGACAACTTAACCAATAGACAATATTTAATATTTAACTTGTGTCTGACCGATTAGCTTGGTGGGTTCGCGCGTGGCTGTTAAGCCTAATAGTTGCTTGATCAAAACTAGTCGCTAGCTAGTCGGTTGTGTTCTTTGATTTCTATTCATAAACAGATTTGTAAAAACAATAAACTCTTTTTCATAGAACATAGCCATGTAAATAACCAAATTAGGCTTTGACATTGGCCTCTCTTCGATCTTACCCACAGAACTCCGCCAGCAGGCTCGAATTTTTTTTCAACTCTGTTAGCAACAATTAACAAACTTTTCTCGATCAAAAAACTTACAGCTTGAAGAATTTTCATCTAGTTAGGTTGATTTGTATTCTGAAAAATACGACAATGCAAAAGAATACTATTTGCAGACTAAAGCACCGTTCTAACCACTATAAATTACTAATTTGCAAAAAAATTAGCTTAAATTATTCAAAGACACCAACATTATTACTAAATTACATCAAAAGTTGATCTAAATTGCATAAAAAATGTTCCCCAAATATTTAAATACACCAAATTTTGCCCAAGTTACACATAAGATTTGCTTAATTACGACAAAATTAATTTTGCCTTTACTATTTAATGTCACATTTGTTGACCATGTGCAAAGATGTAGTTTAAAGTCTCTAACGCAATATGTAACGTGTTTATCATAATACTTCCTGGACAGGCACGGAGGCACTGGAATCGACTTCGGATGGGAGAAATTTGGTGTTCTGGCATGAATCTTGGATTCTTTTCCTGAAAAACAAAGCCAGATTGTTCTTCAATTTCAGTTGGGTAAATGGGTCGTTTAGAAAAAAAGGGAAAATCAAAGAATAAACATAATGTGGCATTTTAAATTTATAGTTAAATAAAGTATATAATATATGTACTCGACAAACATTTATTTTTACTGGGTCAAGTTTCGATCCTATGATGGGCTCTTCACTTAGACCATTTTTATATATGTAATTGGTATATGAATTGGTGGCGTTAACCATTTGGCAACACTTTAACTTATAAACATACCATTTATTGGTCACAACAGTGAGGGTGTGACAAACTAGCGGAAGCCTATCTTCTCTGTTTGTCAACATGTGATTGGGATAATACAGGATAGGATATTCATGTTAATCCCGTGAATGGGAAAACCAAGGGGGTTAACACACGGGCAATTGTCAGATCACCTCATGCCCACCTTCGGGTTACTGCAGCTATTACAGTGTGTTAATTAGACTCATTAAGTATAACTATTATAAGAACATTTTATAAGAATTTTCTTAAGTTCTGTTTAAATAATGTTTTTATTAGAAATAACAATGCCCCTTCGCGCATAATTACTTACCACGCTTCCTTATTCACGAAGTAAAACGCCTTGGTCGTCGTGACACCGTTAAACCCGAACTTGTATAGAACAGTGTAGGCCCCCATGTCTGGAAACATTATATTTATTTATGTATCTTTTTTGTTCGTATTTGCATTCTATCCTTATTTATCTTAGTTTTGTACAGTATTTTCAATTTATTTATACGCGCAATAAGATTGTATTTATGATGGGTTGGGTCTATTCCTGCATACGCTTTGCTGCAAGACACTTTACTTCGAAAATATTGATCAGAAGAAATAGGAAATGTCGATTAGAGTTTCCAGTAAGAGAGGAAACAGCATGTGTTGATAATTTGTTTAGAAGTTTAATCGGCAAAATTATAAGTTCCAATCAATTGCACAGAACTGGTGAACTGTCATAAAACATGAAAGTAATAGATCCTCGAAAAATTCGCCACTCAAATGGTGCATTCATTACGACACAACATATCTCTGAACGTACTGCTGGTCTGTAGGTAATTCGCTTAAATCAATGTGTAATGTGTGTCTTAAACAAATGTGTAATGTATACAATATGACTTTATTATCATTTTCCCACACGATAAAGACATACCCAAAAACAGAATAACTCTATAACTCCCAATAACTTCCTCTTACATCATTGATATCGAACTACGTTGCTGTAAGAGACAGTGTAACGTCTAATACTAAGGCAGCAATATTATCGTTGAAACAGCAATTTTAAGACTGAGAGTCAGGGCCCGATAAAAATTCTGGCCGTACTGGAACCGATCTTTTTGACTAAGAATCGTACCGTGACAAAAATCAACAATAAAAACTAACCCTGCCATATTCCCACACGTGTAGGATTGTTAAATTAACTTTGCGCGGCTTAAAAGTCGGATAAGACGCACTAACGGTGACATTAAAATTAATTAGACCGAACCGCGTCTTTTCGAAACGATTGGGTTCTCTGGCTACCTTATCACCCTTGGTATGTCTTTTACAGAGTGTATAACTAATGGGATCTACGGCTTTTTTACTCTTGTATTCGTTTCAATACAGGACGAACGAACAGTTTAGTTTAGACTTTTAAGTCTTTTAAGTTTAAAGTTTGATTCTTAAGAAGTTAAGTTTAAAGTTTGATTCTCTTTGTCTACCATCAAAATACATCCAAAAACACGATTAATTTTGGTTGTTTGTTTAAATAACGATGACGTCATAAATATTTGGTTTCCGTAATACAACTTTGATCAATCAGGCCCAAATCTTAGTGGAGCAGTACTTCGTGAAATCAAGCTGTTGATTGTGCATTTCCTAGCTGTTTTGTTGTCCGGTTTAAAGTTATTGGATTTAAATAGCAACCGCCTTATTTTTGCGTTAGGTCAATATGGTCCTAATTCTATACGTTTATTTGACGATATAAACATTCCAGTCTTTTCTGCTTTGTTTCGGCTTTAAAATGAATTCATAACGACAATCTATTTCTTTCGGCATAAAAACGTGGCGGCCAAACCTAATAATGTATTAAAAATATAAAAAAAGTGTTTAAATTAAAATTATTACACTTAATCCTCAAAGAAATTCAAATGGCTTTAAACGTACCGTCCCAAATAATCCAATCCTCCAAAGAAAGCTCCGGTAAAGTAGCGTTGGAAGTGAGAATATCTATCCCGTCGCAGGTGGTTCCGTAGATCATGACTTGCTGGTCAAGTTTTTCACTGCGACATTTCTAAGTATAAAACATAATTGTGCAAATTAAAAGAGTTTAGTATTATAAATTTAAAGACGGTACGTATATTTTTTAAAGCTTTTATTTGAAAATTGCCTTTTAAGATTTACCAAAATCTAACTTTCACTCTCTAATATCTCTTTAACGTTTATTTCTTTATTGGCGTAAATAGCGTATTAAAATTGCTGAGTGTAAATTTTAGTAGGGAAACCAACACTAATTTTTTTATCAAGTGACGTATTACAGAAAGCCTTTTTTGCTGTAACCTGAAAAGGCATGTTCGGGTACTTAAAACCTTTTGAATTATCATTTCAGGGTCCCTATATACAGGACTTTTTAGAAAAATGTGTTTAAAAATTGTATTGTGTCTAGGATTGAAACAGCATTATAAATATATTCATTTGACCTTTAGTATCTTTGGAATGTAATTTCCATTTTGGATACAATTTTTCCAGAAAGATAGATAGATACTTTCATTCACGTAATATGAACAAGAGTCTGCAAAACAATAGTTTAAAAACATTTTTTGCAGCATCGCATACATTTTACCTTCAGTTCTGTTCTTTCCTATAATATTCGTGGCCAAAGAAAATGCAGAATCGACAAAGTACCTTCCAGGTTCAGCTATTATGTCAATGCCGCTTTCAGGTGGAAAATATTCATCAAGGTAATTTCGTATGTCAGTCGCCATCTGGTAAAAGAAGTAAAAAAATTATTTTTATTACAAAAAAGAATTTAGTTCGGCCATTTAAAAAAATAATTAATTGCTTTTTTTTATTAATATTTAATTATAGACAGAGTTCCTGTGGTCATATTTGGATGTCAAGGGCACATCCTAATTGTACATACCGTTAAAGTATGCATAATTATTCTACTATTTAGTTTAAGGTAGCCATCTAACGTCAGGAGTATTACAACTTCATCATTATAGCGAAATAAAATGCACTGCCCTAATAGCATGCAATCATTTATTTATATCTCTGAGCATTGTACCGGAAACATTCATTTTTAACAGTGCTTAGTTTAGAGCCTGTAAAGTAATTTAAAGGAAAATAGTGTTATCGATGCATAAGCTTTTTTTATTGTTTTTTTTTTCGCAATTAGTTTTGAACCCAAGATGGGCTGGTTGCTAAGACCGTTTTTTTATTTAATATATGTATCGGTCGCGTTAACCACTCGGCTTGCATTTTCTGTTTGAATTAATTAAAACAGGCGACTTTGGTGTCGAGGACGGAATAATACTGTCCTTCCACGGTGTTGTTTTTTATTTGTGTGACAAAACAACAGTGATTGTTGTGCCACAACTTTCAAAGTACATCATCCAACCTGTAGAATATGATTAAAATGTTAAGGCTTAGAAAAATAAACCACCTTATAAAAGATTTCTATTTTAGTATCTTCCCCGGTGAACCCCCCACCAATGTCGAGTAGCTTCATATCGTAGCCAAGTGAAGCTGCAATGTCAAACGTCTTTCTACAGTTGTCAAGGTTGCGTAGAAAGCTGACTGAATTATCAGTATCATCGCCGGCAAAGAAACTACAAAAAGACAACAGCAGTTATACAAACTAACCTAACCTATGTCGCAGTTACGATCTGGTGAACATTTTTACATATATCCATTTTGTTTTAAAAAAAATTAACTGTTTCAAATTCGGCGGAGATGCAGATAGGGTTATATATAGATTGACCTTTCTTGCCGAGTGCTTAGTTTAAGAAGGTTTGTGTGCGTTTATATATATACCGCGATAGAGAAAGAAATGTATTCACAAATAAAAAAATGTATTTTTTTGCATAAAAATTCGAACCTGTTTGCTATAATTATAATATAATTAGATTAGGAAAAGTTTCCTCACACTTCTCGACCTTTGGGAATAAT
>CH002703.1:63142-79376 GCA_000149265.1 Ciona savignyi
TATTATGTGTTTCACAATAAACTATAATCGGGTTTTCTAAATGCTATTAATAACATGAATTGATAGTTATGCTTCCACTAAAGTAGCAAGGTGTTATTGCATTAGTATACTAGTAGCTGGGTATTAAATAAAAAGTAATTGCTGTAATCCAAAGTGTTAAATTAAAAAAAAAAAACTACATCATAAAAAGAAAAGTAATAACATTGTTTATATGGGAAGCAAATATTGATACTGTTATCTAGCGAAATGTTAATATCGAAAACGAGCCGGGGCCCATTTTAGACTACACCCTTGTCTAAAATGGGCCACTAACGAAATATTTTTCTTTGTTGATAAAATATATTTAACAAAAATTATTAGAAAGTTAACATGTTATGTGTGAAGACTTTGGTATTAGGTGACACCACATGAAAAACTTAAGTCCAGCGGGCTTTATATCAGTAAAAAATCCGATTTGCAACTAAAGGGCCCATTTTACCCACTCTTCCCCTATGTTCCTGAATCATGATTGTGACGGGCATGCATTTTTGCCATGACAACTACAATGGGGAATCATGGAAACGCAATAAAATCAATAGAACTATATAAACCAGAAAGTGTCGCATGCGAAACGCCACTTTTTTCGAGGCGACACGCCACTTTTTCGGAGGCGACACGCCACTTTTCAGAGTCGACACGCCACTTTTTTCGAATCGACACGCCACTTTTTTCAAGGCGACACGCCACTTTTTTTGAAGCGACACGCCACTTTTTTCGAGGCGAGGTAATTACCTCTGGGACCCATACGTTTATGTTTGCAAAAACAAACTACATACTCGGTGTTCAAAATACAAATTGTGGTTAGGGACCCTGCTCGCATGAATATATAACATATAAAATGAGTTTTACAAATAGTGATGGTTTAAACACGTGGTTGACACTCACTATGGTTAAAGAAGAATTATTTGTTTTCAAGATTTTATAAATATTTTGGTTTAAAAAGTATTACTGTTATAGTGTTACTGTATTGCTTAATATTTTATTTGTTGAGTGAGAAGCTAGCATGTGACCTGTGTATGTGTTATTAAAAGCACAAGTGCGCTTAAGTATATAGACGACGAAACAACAATTAAGTAATGTGTGTCGTGTGGCCGAATGGTTAACATTCTGAAAAAAAATCCCCGCGTTGCAAAAAACATCAAAAATAAAAATTTGTCCGATGAAAAAATAAATATAAAATATGTCATGTGCGGTGGTGCCACCTAACGGCGAACGCTACTGATTTATATAACAAATTTTATGTAAAAAACGACCTCATAAGTGACGAAGCCATTGCAGGTTTGAAAACAGACTAGTCGAAACATATATAAAAAACAATAAAATATGATGTAATGTATTTTATGTCAATCCTTCGCTGTTCTGAGCATTCAAATACCCTGCGAGCATGTCGCTATATACACACAGCTGTTGTATGGTGCGGATGCCCAGGCAAACACTAAATTACTGTATATACAGTCGTTCCTCCATGATTACGTCATGATTATGAAGGATTGGACATTCATGTTTATATCCCTGAAATGGGAACGCAAGGGGGTTAACACGCGGTCAATCGGCAGATCATCTCGCGCCCACCGTCGAGTTACGGTAGCTATTGTAGTATTCTATATATAAATCACACGTTCCTTCAATTAAGTAGAACCCATGTAGTCACTGGGTTTAGGCTATGTCCATTAAGTGGCCTACCCAAGAATACAACTGACAAGGTAGCCACCTGTTTTGAAGCTGTAATCCTACAGCTGAAAGGCGACGCACTTAACCACTAGACAAATCTGTCGATGAACAAACCTCAGGGTGGTTAATCTTCTGTTTTTCTGCCACTGTTGACGCAAAATTGTGGATATCAGTACCATCATCCACCACATGGATACTTTGTTCGGTGATGTAACTGAACGGAGTCGGAATTATTGAATCATTCATGATCAAAAAATGTAATGAAATAGCCTACCCCGTTACAATTCGATAAAACCTGCAATTAAATATTTAAAACACACTGTCTATATAAAGAAATTTTACATATATATTGGTTATATTCCAAGGCCAAAGATCATTAAACGACGGCCCTCTGACTGAACCTGCAATGATTTGTTTTAATATTCCAGGTTTTCTGCAACGATTTTTAACCTTTATTTTGATTTTGCAAAAACGTCTACTGTACATGATGCTTTTTCTTTTTATGACCTTTTGCCGCCCTTTCCTTCTCTCACGTTGATTAATAATCTTTCATTTTTAATTTTTGGTTGCGTAAAAAAACCTTAAATTAGAACTATTAATTTGTCTCGCGCAAAGTTAAAACCACGCTGGATGACAAATGCAACTATAATATTTCTATGGATACTAAGAGGGGTTTTGGTTGACTTATTTCACCGGTTGCCAGGTTTGAAGTAACAACGACTCATTAAAAAATGCTCCCGCAACCAACGATTGAATTTGGGTTTGTTTAATATATAATAAATAACACTTAATACGCCTCTTCTTAAAATTAAAATTATTATTCTGGCGTAATTATGGGTTTTTGTTTTTTCCGCGTTCCTAAGGTGACAGGCATGTCCGGTCTAATAATGCGGTAGAACGAATTATTCAATTAGATTATATCTATAGTTTGTCCTGACCTTTATTTTTACATAAAAAAAACAAGGGGAAATCCTGATCGGGATGATTGCAAAAGATCCATTTTCAGCATTTTCGCCAAAGACACAAGTATTCCGTATATGATTTAAAAATCGTTTAAATTAAAATGTTTCACGAAAAAAAGGAAACTTTAACATTTTACTATTTCCTGGATGTGTGTAAAGATAATATAAGCTATATATGACTATCATGCTTTGTAAAAGAGTAGAATGCCTTGATTCATTCAAATTTGCTAAGCTAAGCTGTTTTTGCAATGCTTGTGAAACATACAACATTTACTATATACTGGTCCGTTTAAAATACACAAAGTCTAACTTCCTGGTTATGCAGGTATATAAGACGAGACGAGTATAAGGGGATATGTATTGAACACCGGCAAATAACATGAATAAAAAAATTGTGTATATAGTTTGCGTTTTGTTGCTTTTGTCCCAATTTTGTGAGAGTTTTATTTTCAGCGGTCGTCGGCGCTCTGATGTTCGGCGTCGCTCTAATGATAGACGACGTCGTTTGTTTATTGGTCGTCGTCGACGTAGAAGGATAATAACTCGTGGTGTATGTGCTGATAAAAGGTGATCTGCTTACAAAGTTTCAACATCAATTCCTTATAGTAATTATTCTTCTATAACTTGAATAATCACTAAAGACCTTTTATCTATTTTAAAAATTAGCCATATGGAGTTAAATACTTTATTATGGTCAGGCTTCGTCTAGTTTTCACATTTTCGAAAATATTGAATAAGAAATTTACAAGGACACCCATGAACTTATGAGAGTACTATAGCGACAATAATAAATTTCATTTTTCGGGCGTATAATTATGGGTCCCATTTGAAAAAATGGGACACATATTGTTTTTGTCCGTTTTTTTGTTTTTGTTTTTTTTTTCTTCGTCAAACGCTTGACAGGCATGGCATGGCGCCCCGACATCTACCAGAAAGGAATAATGAAATCGCAATATAACTTGGTATTTTTTTAGACAACCTGGCCTAGATATGCAGAAACCAAAATTTTGGGTAATAAATTTAGGGGAATTCCCCTTGGACGTTAAAAACCAAAACGGTCATTTTTTTCTAAAAAAATAGCTTTTTAGGACATAGCGCTTGAACGGCTACTTCAATTTGAATCAAATTTGGTGGAATGTAATGGCACTAGTCATTGATTTAACACTTAAAAGAAATAAAAAAATTACCTAGGGAAATACCTTAAAAATTAAACTTTTGCTGTTAAATGATAATTGTAACAGGCATGCCATGTCGCCCCGACATCTACCAGAAGGGTTAATGGAATCTCAATGAAACTTTGTTATTTGTTGAACAACATGGTCTAGATATGCAGAAACCAAAATTTTGGGTGATAATTTTAGGGGAATTCCCCTGAGACGTTAAAAACCAAAGCGGTATTTATTTCTAAAATATTAGCTTTTTTGGGCATAGCGCTTGAACAACTGCTCCAATTTTAATCAGATTTGGTAGAATGTAAGGGCATTAGTCACTGATTTAACAATTAGAAAAAATAAAAAATATTACCCTTGGAAATACTCTAAAAAATAAGATTTTGTTCTCAAATCATGATTTTGACAAGCATGGCATGGCGTCCAACATCTACCAGAAGGAGTAATGTAATCGCAATGAAACTTTGTCGTTTGTTAGACAACTTTGTCTAGATATGCAAAAACCAAAATTTTGGGTTATTAATCTAGGGAAATTCTCCTGAGACCTTCAACCCCGAAAACGGTATTTGTTTCTAAAAAATAGCTTTTTTGGGCATAGCGCATAAACGACTGCTCTAAATTTGATCAAGATTGGTAAAAAGTTAGTCCTTTAGTCACTCTGTGGCAATTAAAAGAAAGAAAACATTTACTTAGGGTAACTCCCTTAAAAACGAAGAGATGTTCCTGACTCATGATGGTGACAGCATGCCACATTGCACTGATATCTCCAACAAGGATTCGTTATATTGGATTAAAACTTTAAGATTTGTTGGATAACATGACCAACATATGTAAAAACAGAAACTTATGTACTAAGCCCATAGGGAATTCCACGAAGCCATCAAAAACTAAATCGGGCTGTTTTAGGAATTTAGCTTCATTTCAATACAGCACTTGAAAAAGCTTTAATTTAAAACATTTGTGGTGAAACCTTCGTAAATCTAACACGATTGTTATTTTTTTACCTACACATGGAGAATAAGTTTGGTTTGTAGAAGAAGTTTGGACCCTGTAGCATGAATATGAATATATGGCATACAACATGTGTTTTACAAATAGTGGTGGTTAAACTCGTGGTTGACACTCTCTAGTATTCAATTTGTAGTCAAATTTGACTTTAAATAATTTTGTACAGTGATGACAGCAAGACGACATAGGTAAGTTTTAATTGTGGTTACAGTTGTACCTACCATTGGGTACCGATGTACTTAATTATCCTCGATGGTATTGATCCTTGATGGTATTGATTATCCTCTTTAATCCTATGGCACACAAGGTTGATTTGAATCTAAGAGTGTGTCGTACCGACATAGGCCTAATTGGCTGTTGGCGAGATCGTTCCAAGAAAACTACAAGGAACAAAAGAAATCGCTAAATGACGAAGGACGGTCTAAATTCACGATGTAATCAACGCGACCTGGAAAATCGTCTAAATCCAGCGCGCAATTATTATCTATTGTTTCGACCGCAAACATTATCTATTGTTTGTCTTTTAGATATTCTGCAATGCTTTTTTTCCTCGGTTGCAAAATCGCGTATAAAAGACTTCATTTCATCAGAGAAAAACAGACAGAGATGTCTAGGCTTATACAGCACTGTGTTTCCAAATTAACAGTCTGTATAAGCCTAGGCTCTGGTGCTCTCGAGGGCGGGAATACGCTTAACGTACCCTATACAGCCCATCCCCATTTATAAAACTACGTAATAATGATCAAACCTTTGCCTCTGATGGTTTCATCATATTGATTGATCAAAGTCGTGCAACTTTATACTATGAGCCATAGAATTAGAATAGTGGAATAATAATATATGCAGTAAACTACATTTAATAAGTAAATAAACGCAGTAAACCACATTTAATATGAAAATTGCAACAATTAACTAAATTATAAATGCAATAAACTAAACTACATTAATGATAAGTGCAACAAACTAAAATTGTAAATGCAATACACTAAACTGCGTTATATAAGTAAATAATGATAAATAACTAAATTAAATGATAAGGTTATGACTTAAACTGGCAAAACTTGGCTGGCCAATTTGGTGGGAACGAATAGTCAATACATACGACCCGGACCGAACCATAAAGATGCTACCACAACCATTTTGTTATTTTGTGTTTTAAATAAAAAAAACAATGAAAGATATAGTTTTATATTAATATGATCTTTTTGGGGTAAACTGGAATAATTTAATTTTTGTAATTTTTACTTTCATTTTTTATTTGAATTCAAATGTCTTTCCCGTTCTAGAATGTCAAAAAACTATAAATAATGACCACAAAATGCCCTAAATACGGGACAACGCAAAAAAGCCTAAATGGCCCTCTTTTTACATTTTCCCCATATCTAGTTTGCCCTAGCGGAAAAAATATGGGTCGTTGGAAACTATCGACGAACCGGTTAGGATTTCTAAAAGTTCTTATACTTTATTGAATAAACCGTTATAACCTAAAGTTTGGCGACATGGCGTTATAACTCTCTTTCTTTCGGATTCGAAGGGGGAATATAATTACTGAAAAACTGGAAAATCAATATTTAATATATGTTTGCATAAAATAGGCCACATCCATATACGTAATTTATGCTGTAGCATTTTTCTTTTATTCATCACTAAATAAATATTTTATAAATTACACGTTACTGCCTTATGAACTAAAAAATTGACACAGTTATAATCGGATTTATTGGAAGGAGCCACGATCTGGTATATTAGGTAGAGTTGGTCGGATATGGTTAAATACAGTATTTCATTGGAGCATAATTTTGTAATATGATTATTATGACAAATCAGAAATTCGACTAGCGAATATTCGGCCAGCGGTTGTGTAATAGAACCTACCTCTTTTTAAACTGGAAATAATTAATCGTTGAGCCAACCGAAAAACAAAACTAGGGGATCACGGGTTTAATTACAGCTCTAACGTTTATAAAAATTTACACTGAACATACATATTGGGAACACTGATTTAACATAGAAATTAAATTTAAACAGTTCGATTTTCCAGTGACACCTAATTCGGTAGTTTTAAATCAATTCTTTGAGCTTCTGTTTTTGTGTTTTGCCGGTAGGAGTTTTCGGAAGTGACGTCATGAACTGAACACCGCCCCTCAGTTGTTTGTAGTCTGCCAGTTTGTCTGTGATGGAATGGTTTATCTAGTGTGGCCTTGCCTAAGATATATAAAGAGCACTCTATAGTTCCTGGAGTTATAACAATATACTTGATATGTATTTTTACCCAAATTTTAAATTGTAACATCAACTAAACTGAATTTTGGTACATGACAATAAGTGGTTGTAAAATGAATTGAAGAAACAGCTAACCCCGACCTTTGAGGAACATTTGTACATCGTCCGCGCTCAATGTTGCCCCTTCTTGGGGTACTATTATAGCTTTTGGGACTTCCCCACCATACCCATCCACATCGGGAATCCCAATAACTGCAACGTCAGCGATATCCGGGTGTTTGTGGAGCTCCCCTTCGATCTCGGCTGGCGCCACCTAATGGAATGTAATGCCAAATCCGCAATAATGACAGAATGATTACGTGATATCACGTTGGTTGCCGAAGTAATAATAATATTCCAGTATACATTTTTACCTATAATATTTGATTTAAAAAGAAAAAGGTTATAATTGAATATTAATGTTTATCCCAGTGAATGTAAAACGCAAGGGTTTTAACACACGGGCAATCATCAGATCACCTCGCGCCCACCGTCGGGTTACCGGAGCTATAACAGTATGTTGTGTATAATTAAGACGTTTCTTTAAGTGTGGTAGAACCCATCAAACCCCTGGGCTCAGGCAATATCCGCTGAGTGTCTCCTTGCCAAATCTTGTTTGCAATTTTTACCGAAATCTTATCATTTTGTTAGGATAGGACAGGATATACACGTTTTTCCCTGTGAATGAAAAAAAACAAGGGGGTTAATACACGGGCAATCGTCAGATCACCTCGCGCCCACCGTCGGGTTACCGGAGCTATTGCAATGTGTTGGGTAGGATAGATACGTTCCTTCAATTTTGTAGAATCCATTAATCTGTTTAGTTCAGGCAATGTCCGTTAAGTGCCTTGCCCAAGGAAACAACCGAGTAGGCTAGCGACTAGTTGCGCATTTGCAACCTTTTAGTTAAAAGGCGTGGCACTAGACCGCCAGACTAACCGGTGGTTAAATGTTATATTATTCGTGTTTGTTAAGTCACCTAAGTATAGCACAAACCGTACCTGCACGCCTTTGTACTTTATGACGTCTTTAATGCGCCCTGTGACGTAGATATTACCCTCGTTGTCATAGCAACCAAGGTCACCAGTCCTCAACCATCCATTGTCATCGAACAATGCCTTTGTTGCGTCTTCATTACCGAGATAGCCCCTCGTAATTATCTGTGTTATGAAGCAACAAATAAAACAGAACTCGGGTTTGTGGCATAACTTATATAAGGTATTCGTGGTACGACCACAATTGTATACTATTCCAGTCATTGTTAAATTAGTCGTTAAACTGCGACGACTTTAAATAATTTGTAAGTTATTACGTCACCTGTGGTCCTTTAAATCTGAGCTCTCCATACACCCCGGCTCCCACGTCATTTCCTGTCATGGAATCCACCACCTATTGACGTCATTAATATAAGTGTTACGTAATGATGACGTACTTTATAACAAACACACCTTTAACCTAGTGTTTGGTGGTATGAATCCTTGGGAACCTTTAGCTGATCGTCCGGGTATCGAGCTTGATAATATTCCTGCTTCTGTCTGTCCATATCCTGTTTAAGATATATCTTAATTATTATACCTATATGCGCTGGTGGATTTGCAGTGTGGTCCTATTTTAGTCATGGTATTTAAATGAGTGTTTTTGTGAGTAACAATTATGGTGATTCCCCAATGTTTGTACCACTGAGAGCAGCATATGCTAGGATGCGCGACGGTGTTCTCTTGTTTAACTTCATTTTGTAATAATGAAGCGGTGCTTTGTGAAATAAAGGTGTTGATAGTGCAGTTCCTAGCTGTTTTGATGGAAAAATCCCCCAAAAACATAGGTGTACCTGCTCGAAATGTTAAAGCAAAAATTTGGAAGCTTTTGGGTCAACGTTGCAGATCCAAGCTCCAATTTTAAATTGTAAAAAATCTAAGACTTCCTATGTCAGGATTTTGAGTGACAGCCGTTTTTGTGAGGTCATTTGCATTGGAGAGATAGGGAGAATAATTGGTTAAACGCCTTCTGTCGTGACATCATTGTGTTATTGAAATGTATGATGTCATAATCAGACAATATATGTTGTCATAAACAAACTTTTGTTACCTTCTGAAATATAAGAAATTCCGAATTTTTTCATCAATTTTGATTTAAACTCCTCGGAGGACGGGGAACCCCCAGTACCCACGATTTTCAACGATGACACGTCATAGTTCTTTATGATGTCACTATTAACGATTTCGAGCAGCAAGGGCGGTAGCGCAAAAAGCACAGTAACCTGTAAAGTAGGTAAAGTCGGTATTACTCACAAAAGCTTAAATTTTTTGAAAGGTTAGATCAGTGCTGCACAACCTTTTTTCAAGGCCGATTTAGAAACCCAAATTTGACGGCACATTGCCGTCGAAAATGTCAACATTGTTAAACATAGAGAAATACAGAGTACTATTTATTAAAAGCGATATTTTTGCTTGTTCTAATAAACAATCGCTAAATGTTTTCAGGCATGATCGTTTAGGCATGACGGAAATTTCCAATCATTAGGTAACAAAATATCAGCTTAGTGTCTGATAGCCTTACTATTTAAATTTGCAAAAACTAAAATCCCTTTAATTTGGTAAAAACTGTGTTTAAAAAAGAATGTGTCAGTTACTTAGTTCTACCGATTAGATTGGTGGGTTAGTGCGTTGCCTTTCAGCCAAGTTTGCAGATTAGAAAGTAGTGGCAAGCTAAACGGTTGTGTCATTATGGGTAAGGTACTTATCATATCTTGCCTGAACCCAGCGGATTAATGGGTTCTACTGAAATAGGAACGTTTGAACAACACACTGCCAATAACTCCAGGCAATTCGACGGTACGCTCGAGGTGATCTGACGATTGCAAATAAGCAAGACTATCCTATATCCTGTTATGTAACAATAAAACCTTATATTTCTGCACAGCTTGTAGCATAGAGACAGCGGATGGATTGGAACTCAAAACATGGGTAATTCCATTTCTAAGGGCCAAGTGTGTAGAGTATATAGAGCTCAGATGAAACATCGGTGCCACACTGTACATCACATTTCCACCCTCGTTGATGCTCTCTACCGGCCTGAAAAATGCATACAAATTTATGCAATTACCGTAAAACCTCTATTTGAGCAACACCTCTACCTCTAAAAAGAACGTCACTTTTAAGGAAGAGTTGAAAAATAGAGGGTCATGGCGGTGAAATAGAGGTTTTACGGTACTTTTTTTACGAGGTAAGTTTCGAACCCATTATATTCTTCATTACTACGATTTTATGGAGAAATCGGTATATTAATCGGTCCTGTTATCGAATTGGTCACTCCACCGTTTAATTGCATTGTTGCAGACAAATTTGAAGGTAATGAAGACTATAGTGATTTTTTATAGTCTCTCCATCTCTCCACCCCCTCTCTGTCTCTCTCTCTCTCTCTCTCTCTATCAAACACTAAATGAAGGGAAAGACTATGGAAACTTATTCTAACTTTGCCCCAAATACTAATCTCAGCCCCATAACTAACCAACTTTAAACCCAATCCTTACATTAAACTAAATGTCATAACATTTATTTTAGTTTTCAGTTTCCTTACTTCCTATTTTCCCTTTATGTTTTTGCCCTATATTGTACTGTAAAAATATTATGCTGAACTGTGAAATATTATAACAATGTAGAATGCCGTGTTACTGACCTGGAGAGAGGATAGCAGGCCAACAAAGCGAAGCTGTTGATCTGCACAACCTTCGGGATTCCGGTTGTTCCACTCGATTGGAGGAGGAATATGATTGTGTCGTCATCATTCCTCAATATATCAGTGCTACCTAGGTTATCATATTCAAATATATTTTTATGTACGGAAAACGCAGGGGGTGTCATGACGGGGGTAATCGTACCACTGTGTGTTGTCAATGTTGTGTATGGTTTACTTATTCCTTCAAATCTGGCAAAAACCCATTTAATCCACTGGGTTTATGCGGTGTGCCTCTCCTAACAACACCACCGACTAGCTAGTTACCGGATTTGAACCGATAATCCTTCGATTGAAAGGCGGCTTACTAACACACCAACTCCTCTGTCGGACTCTGTAGCAAAGCAACGATTAGCAGCTTCAGAATTAAACGCGGCCGACGTTTATGGTTAATTACTTGATAGCACATATCGCTTTGCCTCAAAACTGCAATGTCACATCATGATACACTTTTATTACATACATAACACAAATGCATTACAAAGTCATACCTAGGACAGATCCGTCGTCAACGAGTTGGTTGTAAGTTTTATGAACTTTCGATTCGCCTATGACGTAAATCTGAAAAATAATTGCATACGTGGCGTGATGTTGGATAAAGTCACAAACAATATACCTTGTTATCAGGGACTTCCCCTTTGACGTCATAAATCTTGGATAGAAATTGCGAATCGACGATGATGACGTCAGGTTTCTTAATCGAGAATTGTCGATTGAGCTCATCTGAGAAATATATTGGAATCAAATACTTTTGGTGAATATTTCCAGTGGTTATAAAGCTGGATGTGCAAAAACTGTACACTTGTGTAACATTACAAGCCTGCGAGCACAAACACTTAAAGTTCAAGATCAAAGTGGGTTTAAACAACCGAAATCTTCCAAGAATCCAGACTTAATTATTTTTGGTAAATATTTACAGTGGGTATAAAATTAAATGTTCATGTACTGTGAACTTGTGTAAAACATTATTATATCTGTCTGTTGAGATCATATCTTGTTACGAGAACGTTTATTTGAGATGACAGAGGTATAGAACATATACAGTGGTCATGTATAGATTACAGCGTGTGTTGATCTCATCTATACATGTCTGGGAAATTATGGACAATGAACGTGCTATTAATCTCTTCGGGGGAGCTCGACGTTGGCCGTATTTCGGTATTTTGTGATTTAGCATCGTTAATAAGACCCTTGATGTCACGTGTATATCACGAACTGTTAAATTCAATGACGCACTAAGGGACAACATTGACCAAAATTACAAAACCAGCACAGGACTTACAGCATGGGGTACGGCCGCGTGTGTCTGAATACTTAACTAGACTATTACATATACCGACTTCTATACAAAACGGTCTCGGTGACAAGGCCATTCTGGGTTCGAAATTAAGAAAAAAATACCTGTAGTGTACAACTGGTTGCACGGGTACACCACCGCCCCGCAATGCAGAGCTGCCAACACTGCAATCCGTTGCTCTGGTGTGTTAACGCACATCACACCCACAACATGCCCTGCACGCAACCCGTCTTTGAAAAACGAGTCGGCGCATTTCAAGATCGATTCCCGCACCTTGGCGAAGGTGTAGACTTTCCCGTTCCGATCGTCGTCAATCTGTAAGTTTTAAATGCAAGTCATGCAAGTGACTGAATCGCCGTTGCAGTAAATGGAAGTTTGATTTTCGGCATATATCATTTGTCTGTTGTACAGAGGTTAAATAATTTATATCCTAAATACGTTGCATAAGGGTTGTCAAAGACTATAAGCAATCGCCAAATACCCAATGTCAAACGGTACTTGCGAGGAATAGTAAGGAGAATATTTTGATTTACTCTTTAGGCAACGAATTCTTTAAGCCGGTTAGCTAAATTAACAAAGATATCGGACCGTCAGCAAACATATTCTATGTTTGTCATTATAGCTGCTGCCCGGATGACTGTGTCATTAAAAAAGAAACAAAGCCGACCTTGCTTAAGCCCACTGTAAAAATGTGCTTCAATGAATACATGTTTTCTACATGTTATAATATATATACTCCTGGCTTGGTTAACACAATGTTTTAATTGTAATAAATATTTACTGATGACTGAAATAAACTCTTACACTCACCCAAGCAATTGAGTCTCCATGATTGTCAAAATTCTCTAGAATATACGACGTATAACTTTGCCTTGGAACTTCTACATCAGGAAAACTACTTTTCAGCTCCATTTTTAGAGGAATGAATCGGCAAAATTGATTTCGTTCACATGACTATAGGTACTAGGCCTACATATTTGCCTTCTCTCGTCTTTGTGTACTCTGTATTAACCTGCGGATTTAGGACAAATTAAGGGGATTATGTGGTCACAGCAAACAGGTCTCGCTAAAACACAAGCAAGAGGTTAAGTTTATTGGCTACAAAAGTCGTTGTTTAAACTTAATCCTTATATTTCGTTGTTTTAAACTTAATTTCTATATGCCAGCCCCATTAAGAAATGAAGTGTTGTCAGAAAAGCTTAGGTCAACATTGATTGAAACTGTATGTTAGTATTTTTGTTCTTGGGCAGTAATGTTAATGGCTGATATGTTAAACGAAATCACTCTTCTGTTTTTTTCTATACACCGTTTAATTATACGTTATAACAATAACACATTTTTTAGTCGAATCAATCAGAGAATTCGGTGATCAAACGCCAATCACAAGACTTCGTCTGACAGGGTATAGCCTTGTGGTTTATTGCGTCGACTTTTAGCCAAAGGGGTACATGTACAAAACTGGTCGGTATAGCTAATCGGTTGTGTCCTTGGTCGGGGAACTTAACGGACATTACCTGAACCCAGCGTATTACGTGTGAAACGTACACAACACATTAAAATAGCTCCGGTAACCCGATGGTGGGCTATGAGTTATCTGACAATTGCCCGTGTGTTAACCCCCTTGGTTTTCCCATTTACGAGAATAAACATGAATTTCTATTCTATCTTATACACAGCTATTCACTGGACACTCGGTAAGGCAGTGTGCGGTTGGACACTCGGTGACGCAGTGTGCGGCTGGTCACTCGGTGACGCAGTGTGCTCCTGTGCAAGATTGTATACGTTCCATACAAGGGGCGGAACAGGTTTTGCAAGCGGGGGAATTGTTTAAGCAAGGCACGAACACGCTGATCTAAACTTTGCAAAAGTAGCGACTGGCGAAATGACAGCGAATATACAGTGCGTTAACACTAGTTGCATTGTGATGGCTGGTTTGAAGAAAAAGTAGAATGCATTGCAACAACCAGTTACATTTAAGCCTAACCACTGTATCGTTTTACCCTTCGTCAGTCATGTATGTAGCGACCACATGTGTTACATAAGATTTACGATCCCATCAGCTGGCATTTGCGCTGACAATGCATCATCACTGAAATATTATTGTGAGGTTTTTTTTTTTTACTTTGGATTGGAAGGCTGGACGCACTAAGAAAGATCTTGTATGTGACGATTACTGAGAGTTTATCTGGAGTCTATGTCGTTTAAACATCTAACGATTTAACTCGCAATTGGTACCAAGTTAATCGCCTCAATTGCTCAATACAATTGATGTTATAAAACTACTGAGGAGTTGATCGACGAACCACAGAAGTCAAGGAGTCGTTTACGCAGAAAACCTCAATTAATTAGCGCGCCTCCGAGAGTCGAGATAGCGCGTAGTGAATCGCAGATCGCATCAGACGTTGTAACCGGCTTACCTGGGTGCCTACAAGGAACAATCTAGCGAAATAGGCAGCGACCTGCAACAGCTCTCTACATGCGAATCCATGGATCACTGCAATGTAATCTAGTATTTCCCAGACTTCCCATAGAATTGTTGGAATATGTATAAAGATCTTATACTAGGAAATGCTGGAATTGTGCAGCTCATACATATTAACTCGACTAGTAGGCTATTTAAATGCTGAAATTAAACTTTAAATACTGCTGTCTCCGTGTTTTGCCAATCACGTCGTATATAGCCTTGACAAATTAAAAGGTATCTTTAGGATAGGATATGATATTTGTGTTTATCCCCGTGAATGAGATAACCAGAAGGGTTAACACACGGGTAATCGTTATATTACAAAGGGTATTGTAGGACATTCATATTTATCCCCGTGAAATTGAAAACCAAGGGGGATAACACACGGGCAAAGGTTAGATCACCTCGTGCACATCGCAGGAGTACTGTCGCAGAGGGTTTTGAGTATGAGACGTTCCTTTTGTTTGGTAGAAACCATCATTCCATTAGGTTTAGGCAATGTCCAAAGCAATTCCGTAATTAAGAAAATTTAGGTTTAAACATAGAGTCAATCTAAGTCCCCCAAAAAATCAAAGGAAATCTCAGTCGATTATTTGAGCTGAGGTATCTAGGTGCATGGTTTTCTCAAAAGTTATAATGTTTAAAGGATGAAGTAGGCTCGATTACGTCAGGGGGGAATTCCATATACTCGTAAAATACTAATTACCTTTGTTTTTTAGCATTTTATATATTTAGGCATCATATCTCCGCCCAAACCTAATTACCCAAATTTGAGTTATTTGTGCATAATGTTAGTCCATGTTCCAAAAAGGGAAATGGACTAACATTATGAGATTCTAAAAAGGTTCTTATTATTTTTGCTTACCTGGAAAAATCTCAAAATTTTGTAAGACAATTTTTTTTTTCAAACTTATGACCTCAGTGTCTTATCCATACGAGTTCGTGAGATATATATATATACATATAGATTACAATCAAAATTTGTTTTACAAAAGGTAGTGGCTGGCACGAGGTTGTCGGTCTCCGAATATTCAAATATTCACTAGTCGAATTTCTGATTTGTCTTAATAATCGTATTGCAAAACTAGGCTTTATTAAAACATTGTATTTCACCCCATTCCTACGACCAACATTCGTAACATAGTCCCTTCCTCTCGGGCGATATGACATGCGTGTCAATCATTTCACCTTTTCTTTTAAATGTGATAAATAAAATTGCGAAGTGTAAAAAATAACACTTGACGTGACAATTGTAACAAGCATGCATATGTGGTAAACCATTGACCATGGTGCGTTAGAGGGTTTACCGGTATTTAAAGCAGAGAAGTCCTAACTTAACAGTTTATTTAAATCTGAAGACCTATGGTTGAATATGGTATAAACTTGTTACCGTGGAAAATAGTGTAATTTGTAATAAACTATGAGACAATATTATGGACAGTAAGCTTATTTTATACAACTATAAAAAAATCATAGCTGCAGTGGAAAAGTTGTAGCTTAAATTGTGTAAAAACTAGTTTGTTTGCATTAGTTTTATATTTTTTAATTATTTTTATCATACAAACTTTATACCCGTATTAAAATACCTAAAATATATTAGTATTCTATGTCTATGATGTCAGTAAATTAT
>CH002703.1:120777-135651 GCA_000149265.1 Ciona savignyi
TGCCCTAATAACATAAGATGTGGTCTGCACCAGGGCGCAAACTATTAAGCTCACAACCCCCTTTCAATCTTTTAAAATATTCTGCAACCATTTTTCATGTTTAAAATAAAAAAAAAGTCCTAAAAAGTACAATAAATACAGTACTTTGTGTGAAATTGATATACTCTTTGCGACCCCTAAAATTCATTGAGTGACCCCCTACTGGGTCGTAACCTCAAGTTCGCAAAGCCCTGGTCTGTACAGATGTTGAGTGTGTCATGCTTGTGTTTTATTTGTTTTTTGTTTATATTGTGTTAGTTTGTTTTTCAGTAATTACATGTTTGTTTCATTGCGCCAGGAAATTATGCTTTGCTCAGGCCACACCTAGCTCACTCTGTAATTTTGGTGTGTCTTCCAACAATTTCAGACTAAAATGGACATAGAAAACATATACACTTGTATCAATTATGCTTTGGATTTGTTTATTACAACAACGGTGTGAAATGTCACTGGCAACGACAAAATTATGGTAGATTTTCTAAATTGAAACAACTTAACTTTGCGCCCTCCTCCAGAGTGAAGAAGCGGAAGTTATTGAGTGAGAAACATCGACGAGCGGAGGAGGAGAGGAGGAAGAAGGTCCGGGAGCAGGAGGAGCGAATCCTCCGGGAGCAGAAGAGCAAACAGGAGCAGGCGAAAGCTGATCGGCAGTTGGAAGAGACGAGAACTTTAGCTCGTCATCTTCGAAGGAGACTTCCTCTTGGAACTGATCGTAATCACAGCAGGTTGGTACCCCATGCTCTCTGTCGAGTTGGTACCTTGTGCTCGCTGTCGAGTTATTACACCATGCTAGCTCTCGAGTTGTGTCTTGTGCTCACTCTCGAGTTGGTACCCTGTGCTTGCTGTCGAGTTAGTACACCATGCTCGCTGTCGAGTTGGTGTGTTGTGCTCTCTGTCGAGTTAGTACACCATGCTCACTGTCGAGTTGCTACCTTGTGCTCGCTGTCAAGGTTTTAAAATCACACTAAAAAACATTTTTTTAAATTTTAGGTACTGGTTGTTTTGTGATGGGATACCAGGATTCTATATCGAGAAGGGTTGGGTGAACGACCATGTCGATTACTCAACTCACCCCGAAACGCTAAATATCCAGGGAATCCCTAGGACACCCAAAAATTCCGGAGGTAATAAAAAGTTATTTAATATTTTTGTATAATGGTAGGTTGATGTGAAATTGACCTGGAAATTTTAATGTAACAATAAAACTTTAAAATTCGGAATATACAATATTAAAGCTTTTTGTAAAGTTCCAAGTTAATCATTGTCTAGTAGCTAATACTGATTCAAATTCAAAATTAAATTTGCTGAGTCATTCTTTGATTATGACACAGGCACGTCGGTTCCAAACACCCCGAAGAAACGGAACAAAAATGACTTGTCAGATGATGAACCTTCCTCCCCAACCAAAAAACGTATGGTTGGTTGTTTTTTTAATGGGATTATTGGGTAAATTTATACGGGTGTATAGCTGGTGTACTGTGGAACAATCTACAATTTATTTTGGGTTTTCTTAACAATGTACAATAATAAAGCTGGGGATTAATAAGAAAATAAATGATCCAACAATTAACATACTAATTACTAATCACTCCAGCAAGGAAATGAATGCACTAAAATTTCAGGATTTTCAGGATATAAAATGATTGGACTAAACTTTTAGGGTGTATGTTCAAATGTTAGATAATATAGACATTATAGTATCTTCCGCAATTTAACTTTGGACATAAGAAACAACATCAAGGTTACAAATTGGGGGGGGCATGCTTTTGTAATCGGGGGGCCAAAATTATTTCGTTCTTTGGCTGGCACGCCAATTGATCGAGCCGTCACTCACGTATAGTGTGTCACTGTTGATAAAAACATTAACCTAAGAAATGCAGTTCATTACTGGTTAAAACCAGTTGGCACTCTTGCGTCAAGCGACGCACAAATATATCTGTGACCAGGGGCGGCGAGTTACGGGGTTGCCAGGCAACCCTTGGAATTTGAAGGCTAAAATTCAATAATTAAAAATTTAAATGTTTTCGATAGTTTTAAATATTTTCAGCAACTCAATGACTTTTACGTTAGTCTACTTTTTATAACCATAACCGTTGCCGCGTTTATAAGTATTATAACCGTTCAACCGTTCGAAAGGTTACTTTACCACCCTAATTGGGCGTAATTGCGTTGTTTCTATTTTACGCATTGTGTTCCAGCAACAAAACAGGTACAGATAAGCATAGTTAGTTAATAAACTTCAATTATACATAACACCATTCACAAGTGGATTGTTTGATTGTTACGTAATATAAGCAACCATTCACACGTCGATTGTTTGATTTTCAACGTAATATAAACAACCATTTACACACTGATTGTTTGATTTTTAACTCACTATTACGTATTAAAACCAAAGTTATACTACTTATCGTAACGTAACCGTTTAAAAACTATAAAGTATCGCATAAATAAACAGATACATAATAACCTATTAGACCCGATAATAAATAATAATAGAACAAATCGCAAAACGGTTGTTTAAACCAATTCTAGAAATATTTGTCTCGAATTGAACCTTGACTAAATTACGCCTTTCTCGAAATGTTTAGATTTTAGTACGCAACCTCAACTCGTGGCGGTATTTGTTCCTTTGATCGGCGGATTTTTGTAGAGTGCAGATCAGGGTTGACCTTTTAAGGGCAAGTAAATAAAGGTGACGCGACCTACTAAAGACAAACGGAGAAAGCGGAAAACATATTTTAATTATTTTAACCTACAGCAAACTAAGCGTGTATTCCATTCTAATTCAGACATTTTTTCAACGGGCGTTAACGCATTTAAAACGTCTAATTTAAGTGTTAAAATGAACAAAAATGTGCCTCCGAACCTATCTACTGCCCGTGTCGTTGCATTCGCAACCCCGCGACATTTTAAAACTCTCCGCCCATGTCTGTGACATCACAATTTAGCTGTAGCATCGTTTAGTCTTGCAACATGTCGATAACATTCGGCTGGCCAAAATAAAACCGGTGGGGTGACGTAGTTGGCCTTTATGATACTCCTGTCATACCCACCCATTCGTTCTACAGCAAACACGAGATACAATAACCCCCTCCCCCATTTAGCGAGGTTTCGACGAGCGAAAGAAGAAGTGACATGGCCCCACATGGGTCAGAACCTCTGGTACTCCATCGAGACCCAGGAACAGCTGGATCAACTGGTCTCCTCGTTGTGCAAGACTGGAATCCGAGAGTCGAGATTGATCAAGTCGATTGAGAAGAATTATGACCTCATAATCAAGTGGGTTTCTTCTTTGGATTCAATTCTATGTAAACTTTTCTTGTTTTTATGTCGAATTCTATGAAAACTTTGTTGTTTTCATGTTGAATTTTATGAAAAATGTTGTTTTATGTTGAATTTTATGACCGTCTTTGTTGATTGCGTTTGTATTCTTTAACACTTGTAGTTGTTTGTGTTGTATTTCAGTTTTTAGTAATTCTTACAGCTTTAGTACAACCCATTAATTCACTGAATTCAGGCAACTTCTGCCAAGTGCTATTACCAAGAACACAAAGTAACTGGTGACCAGTACCGATCTGACAACTTTTCGGAAAGGAAAAAAAACTCACCCCCTTCCTTTTGCGCCAGACAAATCTTACACATACAAGCATCCTTCCATTAATTTTATTAAACTTTTCAACCTTTCTCGACCCTTCTCTGTTACTTACCCCCCGCCACATTTTCAAATTTATTTATTCCCCAAAATTGATTTACTAGATAATATAACATTTTAAAGGGACTGAGCATCATAACAAGAGTAACCGCCCGATTACTTCATTAATTATAAAAAATACAATATTTTGAATTTCCAAGGTCGTTGAATAAGAAGAAACAGATCACTGATCCCCCTGAAGGTCCCTCCCGTCGCTCTTCAGCCCCCTCCTGTGGTGAGGAGATGCATCGGACGTTCATCGGGAAGTACCTCAAGACGATGGTGACTGACGCCTGCCGCGGTGGCCTGGCGACCGTCACGGAGCCCGAGGTCATGGAGCAGAGGGTAGAGGTCGCGGGGTCGGTTCGAGACTTTGCTCTCTTGTTGCTTGAGCTTCACGAGGCGCTGCAACCCAAGTGAGATTTAAGTTTGTGAGGGTTTTAAAAAACAAGAAATAACTAAACAATTTATTGAAAATTCTAAACCAAAAGTCAGCAACCTTTTGGGATTAGAAAGCTCTTTTAACCGATATTCCTCAAAATAAAAATTACTTGGATCTGCAAAAGTAATGATATTTTCAAAAACAGCACTGTGTGAGATGAACATGCAACTGTTTGTTTCATCTATAAATAGGTATTAAACTTATTTTAAGCACAGTGCACATTAACATTAGTAGCAATTTAATAACAGTCGTATCAGAAGCTGCCGAAAAAGCTACAGGTTGTTGACCCCTGTACTAAACTAACTTGATTTTATGCGATTTATAAAAGTTTAAAATATAACCAAAAGAAATGTCCAAAATGAGATTTTAATTCAGTGTAACTTTTTACTACTCCCTTGGACAGTGAGTTTATCAACTTAATAAATTCATTAAGTTGATGAGTCCTGTTTTAATCTAGTGTCAACCGTTTTTTCCATCGACAGTTGTTTGAAGCCGTACTTGGCGGTGGGATCGGACAAGCTGTCTGAAAGAGAGCGGGTGAGTTATATGATTGGGTGGTCTCAGGTTGATTTCTGGGGTGATGTGTCACAGGTGTTAAAAGTCATGCTGGCATTTTACAATATAAACTGTATTTATCCTTTATCGACACTTGTTTTACCCATTAAGCTGTTGTCAACAGAGCTATGTTGTTGCCGCATTATCAATACTTCTGCAACATACTCTGTGTTATCAACACCTCTGTTGACAACAACATACCCCGCATTATCAACACTTCTGCAACAAACCATATGTTATCAACACTTTTGTTGAAACGAACATAGCAGGATTTGATACCACCTTATGCACGCAGGCGAGAGCAGAGAAACGCTCATCGAAATGGCGGGAAGCTGTGGAAGACGCGACTCTTTATTCTCGTCTCACCTTCCTTTGCATCCTGCTCAACAACTCCATTAAGTGGGAGATGTACCATTATCAGCGAACGTGAGTATGGCACTTCGCGATAAAGTGTTAACAATCGGTTTCAATATGTTTCACTTTGAATGCAAGGTTTTTCATGTAAGAGGTTCATATGTGTGTATTAATATTGTTCAGGGCCAAAAATCCATCACATTTTGGCCGAGTAAAAATTCACTAAAATGTGAATGCTCACGCGAGTAAATATTTTACTCGAGTAACGAGAGTAAATCTTTTAACAAAATGTAATAAAAAATGTTAAAATAAAACATTATAAAACGAAAGCAAAAGTGTGTATTAATACTGAGGATTTGTTTTTTATTCCCCTATACGCCATTCGAATAGCGGTTGCGGTCAACATTTATTAGTTTTTTCGCAAGAGTAATTTCACATCAAGTGTTACTCGTGTTATTCCATGGATTTTCGGCCCTGTTGTTATTAGAAATAAGGCTAAGGTTCAGATCTGTTTATAATGTAATTAACAGGAATAGAAATCCGTATAAAAATATTGTTGTGCTATTTTTGATGGTTTTTACTGTGAGCGTTTGTTTGCCCCGGCATTATATAACCACAAATCGAAACAGTTAACAATCCGTAAAATTATATTAAAAGAAGAAAGAAATCGTTTCATGGAAGTAACAATTTCTTTTATTTTGTTTCGTGAAAAGAAATCAGAAATTAAACACTCAGGAACCAATTTCTTTATTTCTTCCCCAATTTTCAGATCCCGGAGGAAAACTACACGGAATCGAAATTACGCTGACCTCAACAATGGTGTTGTTAAAGATGAAGAATCTGATGATGAAACATCAGGTGGGCTGTGATGTCATATTATGACATCATCACATTCGTATATATGACGTTACCAAAAAACTATACAATAAGCATGTGCAAACTATACTCTGCACAAAATCAACAGTTTTAAAATTAGTCAAACATGTTAATCAACAGTCAACACTCCTAATTACTAATTTAAAAAAAACTGACATTATATATTATTTTGCCATTTAAATCATGACATATGAAAATTATAACGTACTTTTAATATGACATCATGATATTATTACATCATTTTCATATGACATAATGATAGTATGACGTCATCTAATTATGACATCACAACTCATAGAATCAAATGAGGATGAGGAAGACGATTCGATTCATCGAAGATCAAGTCGTCTCCGGATGAGAAAAGAAGCCAAGAGAGAACCTCAAGGTTGGTGCGGTTGTAGGGGTCGGTGGGGTGGTTTAAAGGGGTTTGTGGGGGCTGTATGTGTTTATAGAGGCTAATGGGGTTTATGTGTGGTTTGTAAGGGTTATATGTGTTTGTAGGCCAGTGTTTCCCAACCCGAATCCGCGGTCTCAAATGAGTCCGTGGAAGGTTTAAATGAGTCCGCAAGCACATTAACAATTTGCAAAATTGTTATTTGTTTTTGATCGTTATAACCAGCATTGATATGTTTTTATCAACCAGACATTGTAACTCAAGGTAATTTTGTTTTGTAGTGTTCTGTAGTGTATCTTATGCATATAGTCCAGTTACGCTACACTTTTGACTTACGCTAATTGAAAATTGATGCACTTTGAGTCCGCAAAGACTTTCGCTGGTAAGGAAATAGTCTGTGACCAAAAAAGGTTGGGAAACGCTGTTGTAGGCGATGATATGGTGTTTATAACAGTTGGTGCAGGTGGCCTGGAGGAAATAGATAAGTAGATTATAACATTGGTGTGGTGTATCAATATTTCCGGATCCAAATATCTAGCCCACTTGGCGAACCCGTGCATCCCGTGCATTGCAGAGGACTACGTGAGGGAGAAGCGTGCCACGAGAAAGCCGAGGTACATGGAGGAGTACCAGGAGGATGGGAGCGAAGATGGGGAGGAGGAGGGGAGTGATGCAGTGGAGGAGGAGCAAGGGAGCAACGATGAGGAGGATGTTAGTGAGGATGAGGATGAAAGTGATGCGGAGAGCGACGATTACGATGAAGGGTCGATCTCGAGGAGAATCGTTGATAAATTATCCTCCTATAAGTTCGCTCATTTGTTCAGGTGGGTGGGCGCTTATCAATAGTGGTGGTGATGTCATTATTGTGGTGATGTCATGATGGTGGTGATGTCATGATGAAGGTGATGTCATGATGGTGGTGATGTCATGATGGTGGTGATGTCATGATGGTGGTGATGTCATGATGGTGGTGATGTCATGATGGTGGTAATGTCATAATGGTGGTGATGTCGTTATTGTGGTGATGTCATGATGGTGGTGATGTCATTATGGTAGTGATGCCACCATGATGTAGTGATGTCATTATGCCAAGTATTGTTTTCTTTTTGCTCTGCATAAATAGTAAAAAAATTAGTTCGCCATGTTATCGTTGTCGGCCGGTTAGTCTGGCAGTTTAGTGTGTCGCCTTTCAATCTGAAGATTGCAGATGCGAAACTGGTCGCTAGCTAGTCGGTTGTGTCCTTCGGCAAGGCACTTTTCAAACATTGCCTGAACCCAGCGGATTATTGGGTTCTACCAAATTGAAGGAACGTGTCATATACAACACACTGAAATAGCTCCGGTAACCTGACGGTGGGCGCGAGGTGATCTGACGATTGCTCGTGTGCTAACCCCCTTGGTTTTCCCATTGACGGGGATAAACATAAATATATCCTATCATATCCTATCCTTGAACCCATTTTAACAATATATGGGATGCTTAAACACTCTCAACCCCCAGGGAACCGGTTGACCCCTTAATCGTCCCCGATTATTACGAGATAATCACCCAGCCCATATGCCTGAACGACATCCGCGCGAAGATCGACGGGAAAAACCCGGACGTGGGGTTCCCGCTGCCCCGGCCCACCCGCAACAACACCCACCCGAACTACACGTTCGAGATCCTGCTCGAGGACGTGAAGTTGCTCGCCGACAACGCGGCGCTCTACAACGCGCCGGACTCGTACACCTCGCGCCAGGCGCGAAAGCTCGAGCAGTCCTTCGTCCGTCTCTGCAAGGAGAATTTCGACTCGGACGAAATGATAAAACGTCTCGGCACTTTATTTAAGCGCGCTCCGAAGCAGTGATCTAGTTTCGCGCCCGAGATTTCTCGTAGAGTGTAAAATTCGTATTCGGGGGTAAAAGTTACAAAATATTAGGATTTCATTCAATTTTACTCTTTTACGTTGTATTGCCACTATTTTCCGACGGGGAATAACTAATACTGATACCGATCCGTACATATCACAAAAGTTGTAGATATTTGGCCATGTTTTAGGTAATTTGTAAATAAGTCGCTTTATTTGTAAATGGACCAAATTCCATGAAAATTGCGCTTTTTAAATAAACCGAAGTCCATTGTGGCTCCGTTACGTGTTGGTTATCTTTACGTGTGACGGAATCCGTTTTTGATTATTTTGGGAGTCCTGATGTGTAAATAGCATAGTGTATTCATGTTTATCCCCGTAAATAGGACAAGCAAGGGTGTGTTGGGTTAACACACTGGCATTCATTAGGTTACTTAGCTCCCACCGTCGGGTTACCGGAGCTATTGCAGTAGTTGTGCATTATTGAAGATTCCTTAAACATTTTTTTTCTTTTTTGTAAGCCAAAGTTAAGAAACACAACAATACTTAATTGCGGTATTGCACCCTTTAGTTTGGTTCATTTTAAGGACATACCCATCGAAAAGCTTATAACTTTGATTTACGCGCGAACGGTTGTTATATTATCTAAATATCTGAAGTAGTTGTGCTCCTTGGGAAAATTACCCAACGGACATCTGTACCCAGTGTATTAATAGGATATTCATGTTTATCCCCGTGAATGGGAAAACCAAGGGGTTAATCACACGGGCAATCGCCGGGTTACCGGAGCTATTGCAGTGTGTTGTATATGATAGACACGTTCCTTTAATTTGGTGGAACCCATTAAGCCGCTGGGTTATCATACTGTAATATCTTCGGAAACTGGCCATAGAAACATATAGTAAAGCCTATTAAAATTTTCAGTTTCGATAAGAAAGAATATGTATCCTAACTATACCAATGTTGCGTTGTGTAAATATTTAAAACACCCCACAGTCCCGAAAATGGAATAAATATGATTTCTATGTACCTAGGACAGCACGGTACCCTGAGAGGGCAATTTAACCCGGGTAGTAAAAGGATATCATTTCGTACCGCCGATTAATTTTTTTAAATATTCCATTGCTTAAACTGTAAATTGATTCTAAAGTTCTCAATAGGATTGTTTTTTAAAGAAATAATAATATTAAGCAAATAATTGAATAATATACGTATGATAAAACCGGTAGTTTTTGTCGACATCTGAAAACTACCTCCTTAACCCAGGTTAAAGTGGATACAATGCAGCTGAAATGATTTCGATTTTTAGTTTTAGTTTTTAGTTCGCTTTAGTAAAAGTAGGTTTTTCTTGTACGTAAGTCCGCACTTACAATTTGCATGTGGTATAGTACAGTTATTTTCCCCAGGATAACATATACATGCTTGGTCGCCACACTCTCTCTTTAATTGTTTAAATAACCGAGACAAAGACAGATAAAACCAAAAGGGGCTTACTAAGCAACTATACACTATGTTTATTTTTTTTAAATTATATATTACAATATTGAAAAATATTACTTAAAGAAAAAATTAAAGGTATGCTGTTTTGCTATTAGGAAATTTTAAAATAACCCAAACACAATGCCAATAGTGCGACCACATATCTTGTTGGATTTGTGTGTCGTCCTTCAGGTTCAGGGGTGCCTCTAAATACTACAGGATCGCTTGCGACGCTTGGAGCACTTAGACCACTTAGATTGCTTTGGAAAGTAATTCTAACCCTGTCCCGAACACTAATCTCAACCCCAGAACTAACTTTAACCCCAACCTTACCATAAATATAATAATCTTTATTTTAGTGAGAGAAGTTTTCTCCAAGGCTTTTGTAATTACGAAGTAAAGTAAGCGATCTGAGCGCTTCAAGCGATCCTGTAGTATTTAGTGGTACCGATCTTTCAGTGTTAAGGTTGCTGTTCAAAACTGGTCGCTAGCTAGTCAGTTGTGGGCATAGCACTTAACGGAATGATTTACTAAATTATTAAAATATGGGCATTAATACAATATCTGCGTTTTAACCAAGGACTCCCATTTTACAGTTAAATTAACTCGGTAAGAAAAATGGCTGAGCAATATGACACGTATCGGTCACCGTTGGTCTCTCGATACGCATCCAAAGAGATGTCTTTCAACTTCAGTGATCGCAAGAAGTTCTCATGTTGGCGTAAACTCTGGGTTATTCTCGCGAAAGCAGAACAGAAGCTTGGGCTAGAGATATCAGACGAACAGATAAAAGAGATGGAAAGTAAGGTGGATCTCACGGAGAAGGATTTCAAAATCGCTGCAGAGGAAGAAAAGATTAGACGCCATGATGTGATGTCCCATGTACACGCTTTCAGCGTCTGTTGCCCCAGAGCTGCCCCCATAATCCATCTGGGTGCAACTTCATGTTTTGTGGGTGACAACGCTGATTTGATTGTCATGAAAGACGGGTTGGGAATCTTAATCACGAAATTGGCGCGGTGTGTTGATAGACTGAGCAAATTCGCGCAGGAGTATGCTGACCTACCCACACTGGGATTCACTCATTTCCAACCTGCCCAGTTAACCACAGTCGGGAAACGAGCTTGTCTGTGGCTGCAGGATATTTTCACTGATCTGAAAAACTTGGAACGTTTGAAATCTGAGCTTCGTTTTCGAGGGATTAAAGGGGCATCGGGAACCCAGGCAAGTTTTTTAAGTTTATTTGATGGGGACCACAGTAAAGTTGATGAATTGGACAAACTGGTCACTCAAATGGCAGGGTTTGGATCGTCGTATATCATAACAGGTCAAACTTACCCTCGGAAAGTTGACAACGAGATTCTATCATCACTAGCAAGCTTCGGAGCGTCTTTGCATAAGATTTGCACAGATATCCGACTTTTGGCGCACATGAAAGAAATAGAGGAGCCATTTGAGAAAAATCAGATTGGATCAAGTGCGATGGCGTACAAGCGGAATCCGATGAGGAGTGAACGTTGCTGCTCGCTTTCCCGGCACTTAGTTGCACTGTCAATCAACCCGCTGCAAACCACATCAGTGCAGTGGTTCGAGCGTACACTTGACGACAGCGCGAACCGGCGGATATCCATCCCAGAGGCATTTCTCACTGCCGATGTGGTCCTTAACACCTTTCAGAACATCGTAGAAGGACTGGTGGTGTACCCGAAGGTTATCGAGCGTCACATCCAGCACGAACTGCCATTCATGGCAACCGAGAACATTTTAATGGAGATGGTAAAACAGGGCGGCGACCGGCAGAAAATCCATGAAGAAATCCGTGTTTTGTCTCAACAAGCAGCATCTGTCGTGAAAAACGAAGGCAAGGACAATGATTTAATTCAGCGTATCAAAAACAGTAATTTTTTTACCCCGATCCATAGTTCGTTAGACAAAATACTCGACTCAAAAATGTTTATCGGAAGATCTGCGCAACAGGTTGAGCGATTTATCAAACTTGAAGTTGAACCCTATATGTCTCGCTATCATCTTGACTTGGGTGGTTCCGCAGATCTTAATGTATAGCCTTTTTAACAGACTTGGAAAAAATGTTATTTAAAAAAATCATTTTTGTGCATTAGTAGTGTTGAAATTTTCTGGCAAAAAAATAACTGTTCCGAAATCCCTTCACAGAAGTAGGAGATTAAATTATCAAAATGGTAAAATTGACACAAGAGTTAATTGAACAGGCGATACAATACGTCAACCCAGTGCGACAGCGAGAGTTGCTTCTCAGAGGTGAATCCCCTTTTTGTTCTTTGTGCATGTCGTTTGACGTAATATGTGACATAGCAAAAGCATGTTTAAACTTGTAACTGTTTATGTAATAATGATTTTACAGTCCAGTTTTTTTTATGATCAGCTACAAGTCTGGTAAAGCACTTTAAATGTTTGATCTTTTACAATTCAACGTCTGGTTCGCAATGTCAGTTTATCCGCATCATAAAAAAAACATTATTTAGTCTGTGGAATTCTCACAGTTTAAAAGTTTTTCATTTACTTAAGTAATGGTTTTTAGGGAAAAATGCTCACACAGGGAATATTTTAAAAACTTTTTAATCATGAATGTCTGCATGAGACCGTAAGTGTCTCTGTAGCACTGTTTTGTCATTTCTGCCACTAATGGTCCAAACCCTGTTGGTGCCAGTAACTTAGGCCTTCTACTTTCAACCTTAGTTCTCATAATATACAAAATGTAATTAAATACCCAAAGATAATCAAAATCTGATGATCTCGCTAACAGTCTATCAAGTCAGCTTTCTTCAAAATTTGACCACTACATCAAGGTTAAATGATAGATTCCTGATGCACAAAGTAACAGGCCCTCTATGACCTGGTGTTACAATGGACCCGTCCACACCATTGTATTTTTGTAAAGAAAATCAAACAGAAAAAGTCTAAAGATTAAATTTTAAAAGCTCCATCTTTTTCAGGCTATAAAATCCCAGTGATTGAAAACCTGGGAGCCACACTGGACCAATTTGACACAATAGATTTTTCCGACAACGATATTAAAAAGTTGGATGGATTCCCACTTTTGATTCGAATCAAGAGCCTGTATTTCAACAACAACAGAATATGGTTAGTACGAATTTCCCTCCTGTTTTAAAGTCCTTACATTTTCATATGTCAAAAATCCTAATCTTTTCCTCATAATATTCGATTAATAAAAGTTTGATCATACATAGTGTAATTTAGTATTACCCGGTACCTGAAATGAAAACACCATATGCATTAAAGTGGAAAACCATTTGCCCTGGCAATAATCAATTTACTTTTCTGTTTGCGAAAATATTTTTGAACTCCGTTATTTCTTTTATGGCCCAATTCAATTCTGTGTCACCAAAATATAGAACGTCCCTTTTGATTTCATAATTTAATGCATATTATTTTCACAATTCTTTTTTGAAACTGTAACTTGCATTTTATATATAAAATTCCCAGCATTTATTTTCCAATCTTTACTTTCAAATCTTCTGATTTAAACTTAAAATTAAACATTGCAACCACAACAATGTGGTTGATGTAACATGATGGGTCCTTAACTTGGGATGGTGGGGCATTTTAAACCCCCTAACCTAGGGTAATGGGCACTTTTAATCTCCTTAACCTTGAATAATTGTCAATTTTTACCCTTTAACCTACTATAGTTGGCACTGGCAACACCCCTCTCCCGAGATAAATTAACCCCTACACTTCTACCACCAGTCGAATCAATGAAGAGATCCACACCTCCCTTCCCAACATCGAAGAACTTTACATGACCAACTGTGAGATACGAGAGCTAACAGAGATTGATAACCTAAGCGAGTGCAAGAAGCTCCAATTCCTAAGTCTGCTTCGTAATCCAGTAGTGCACAGACAACACTACAGGCTTTATGTTATTTATAAGCTTCCTAATCTAAGAGTTCTTGATTTCCAACGGATTAAAATGAAGGTGGGATTTGTTTCTTCTGTAATTTATGAAATGTTTCCCAAGTGACTATTAGTGATGGATAAATTATGCAAATTGTCTGATATGGTCGAATTCGGAATAGTGCGCATCACTATTCAAAAGAATAATCCACTCTTGCTGAGTATGAAGGATTATAAAAAAATTGACCTTCAGTATATATATACCGTTAATAAAAACAAATTGAAGGTATTTGGAATAAAATGTAAAATTTAATATCATCTCCTCTAAAAATGGCTGCATAAAGGTAAACTAAGCAAAACTCACTTTTGAAGCATTTTGACTAACAAAGATCTAGTGAATATTTTTGAACGATGTGCACAGAAGGACTATGCTACACAGATATTTTTTTAGCACTGTAGTCCACTACATATTTAAACTTAACATACAATTATAAATTTATATCAACTAATGATTATAATACTTTCATAAGGATTAGTTGTTTTCATTTTATTAACTAGTTCAGTTATTTTCACTTAGTTAAGGTCCTGCGTTTTCAAAAATGTCTTTTTTTATTCAATCAAAATAGAATTAAATTCTTTAAAAAAAATATTAATAGCTTACAATATTTCTAATTCCTAGCGCCATTTATTAAATTTCTTTTTAAAATTCTAACAAACTTTGGACCCTTAGGAACGTCAAGAATCAAAGAAATTATTTGGTTCGAAACAAGGGAAGCAGATAGTGTCAGAATTGAACAAAAAACGCAAAACGTAAGAACAGATACTACACTCCACTATTGTGGCTTAAGCCCTTTTTTGGCTCATTGAACAGACTTTTTCGAACGGAACACATTTTGATTTTTTTTGAAATGACTGCTTAAAATGGAGCATTTCTTACAAACACCTAACCAAGCTATAAACAGTGAAAATAATTTTTAAATAACTGAATACTGGGTATATTCAAATTAAGATCAATGGCAGATGCCATACAATATGCTTAATTTAGCATTAGGTTGTGTACTGGGAAATATCATATGGTTTTATGTGCAAAATTATATCTGATTAGTATGTATGTGTGGGTACTTACAAGAAGTGGCATACTAAGCTGTTTAACCCCAAAAGTGGCGTGTGTTAAGGTTGTGTACATTAAAGTACCCGGAACCATAAATTGCCCACCCCAAGTCTGCTATTGCTCCGCTTTATCGCCATGCGCAAAAAAACTAAATTTTTAGAAAACAAATACCGTTTTGGTATTTAA